>CARXXK010000004.1:32518103-32546693 GCA_949089665.1 Macrosiphum euphorbiae | reverse complement strand
TCCATAAGTTGCAACTATGATGTTATAAAATAATACAAGTAAATATTTTAAAATAATTTTTATGATGTAGAAAACTACCAAAGCATTGAGTTCAACATATTATGAATTTGTTAGAATAGATGCGGTAGCTTAAATACCTTCATTCTATAGGTACACTTCTTATTTGTATTTTTTTTCTGTTACAATAAGAGATAAAATAAGAAACCGAAAAAAGACCTGTTCAAAGTACAAAACTGCAAACAAGATTTAATTTGAGAAAAATAGATTTTGAAGAATTCTTGTTGCCTATAGTATGTTCACAAAATAAAGACGAAAATAGTTGATTTAGGCTTTCATCCTCAAAATCTTAATTAATATGGAATACTGTATCATAAAAGTCACATTTTTATTTTCTTATAAATGTTATAAGATATTTGTGTTAAATGAAAGTATTGTTTAATACAGGTATACAACTGATGTCAAGTGTAGTGACATATCTATACATAATAATATTTATTTATTGTGTCTAATGCTGATTTTAAATTAATTTTTTTTATATTTTATCCAATAATAATAAGGATTTATACAAAAATAGATTTTATTAAGTAATAACTATGTGTAGTACAGAGTGGGCATTTGCTTTTATATTTTTATATACAAACTGGCCACACAGTTAAACTCGGTGTACTTTAATACACAAAACGTATAATTAGTACATAACATAAAAAAAGGGGATTTTGAAATGTTTAGTCAAATTAGGTTAAGATGAATTAATGAGTAAAATATTTTCAGATACCTACTTCACTAGAATAAAAAAATAAATTAACGTTAGGTCACATTCCTTTTTTATGAACGTTTAAAATTCAAATTTCGAAGACGTTGTATACTGTAACATATAATAACGATTTATTCTCAAACGAATTTTGACTATTATTTAAAATTGTTATTTTTGAAAACTTAAAGCATATCGCTTATACTTTTATAAACATACACTATTACATTTTCAACATATTAAGACTATTTTTAAGCTATTTATGGGAATTTAAAATTAAACATTTTTTACCGAAATTATAAAATAGATGGGTACCTATTTAAACAAAAAAATGTTTTTCGCTTAGTTACTTTGTGCACTTAGTAGTACTTAATCCAAAAAGTATAATTCGTAAAAATTTAAAACTTTTTCTTATTTGGGATATTTTTATTTTCCATACATATTACAAAGTTAAATTTCCAAAATATTTAAATTAATTTGAAGATATTAATACCACGAAGTTATTTTCACAGTCCTACGGTAAGTCGATATTGACTTAGTAATAACTATAGCTAATGATAAAATTATGTTGAATAATATTATAATAAATATGTATTATATCATATGATTATTGTTTATGAAAAAAATAGTTCAACCTACCATATTATTACTAATAGAAAAATAAATAACTTTTATAGGAATGTAAATATATATTATAAAATATTTTCGGAATAGGCTGACATACTGTCTACGCTCACGATAGTTTTTTTATATATACAATGATTTATCAATGAATTCAAATTAAACACATTAATATTACAGTGACGAGGTACATTTGAAACCTAAAATAGAGCAGAATAACTTTCCAGTTTTTTTTTTTTTTTTTATGAGAACCAACCTTTTTTCTATAAATGTTTAACAAGTAGGTTTTTTTAAAATGTTTATGCATCTAAATCGAAATACGAACAAGTAATTTCTGTGTTATTAAACTTTATATAGCTACTATGGATAATTTGTAATCCTTAATAATAGTTTTACATCAATTACAAAGAGGAGGTAATATTGAGTCTGGTACTTATTATATTAGACAATATTTACAAACTATAAATTTATCATATTATAATATTATCTATTGCTGTAGTTTTAAAATAATAATAAACTTCATATCTCTAAATCTTATGTCCTAATATTAGTAGTTGGTACATTACGTAAAAACATTCAAAATCTTAATGTTCTAATTATTTCGAAATTAATTAAATATTATAGTATATATAATTTATATATAATTAAATCAAAATTGTATTACAAATGAATATGCTTATCAATTTACAAAGGGAAGTGTTGTCTACATTTGAAATAAAAGTGTTTACCATCGCTATACACTCCATAAATGGTATAAAAAATCTATATAAGGTAATTATGGTGTTTAAGTATAATTAAAATTTTAATATATTTATTAAAGGTGAAATGGGAGTATATTATATACCATAGCTATTTATATTTATTTATTTATATTTTTGTTAAATGTTGTTATTTTAAAATGTTATGATTAATAATTTATTTAAAGTTTCAAAAATTCTATTCATATATTATATTAATATGTAAATTTAAATCCATGATAATATCGTATCAAAAATGTCTTAAAACAATAAATATAACGTCATTACAATGAAAGTTGTTACTTAAAATAAACAATAAAGAAAGAATATTATTTTACTTTGCAATCTGAATAATTCATAAATCAATTAAATTAATTAACTATCATCATTTTATCATTTTATAAAAAAGTATATTTTTTAATTATTTTTTTAACTTGTAAAAATATTTTATCTATGGTTCATAAAGCTGTATTTAGTGGCTATAAATGTACTCCTTGTCATATTTCCATTGATAAGATTGAATATGATCTTTTATAACCTTTTAAATAAATCAATTTAAATGTTTCATAGGTATCAAAAGGTATTCTCACCAGTTATAACTACCTTCTCTTGTATAATTTATCTGTTGTCTACTGCAGAAAAAAAAACTTGGTGCAGTTTTTAAATTTTATTTTGAATGATATAGAAATTTGTTATTTTGTAGGGTTTGTTTTATTAATATGAATCACAGAGAGTTAGTTTTGCACATCACTGCCCAAATATTATTCAATAATAATATAATAATACATTTTTAGTATCAAAACAATCAATAAAACCTTTATAAATATGGAGTGAAAAATAATATAAGTCAGAAATATTTAATATTTAATGTATATTATTTTTTTACATCAGCTTTTTCCCTTAAAATATTGTGATATCAACGCTGCTGGGGTTTTACATGTGCTTTGCTCATACCTAGTATACAATTGTTTGATATAAGTTACTAGGTGCATTGATTAAAGTGCGTGTCTGTATTCAATTAAGGTATACTGAGGATAGCAAGATTATGTGCAAAAGACTATACCTGTGGTTGAAAAGAATGTTTTATTAAACACCCATGAGACATGCTGTCTAGTATGAATTGAAATTTCTACTGGCAAGGTGATGTGAGATGAAAGTATGTATAGGGTTGACGAGTATAATGATGAATAATGCGGTTGATGGATATACGACGCAAAGGTGTTGAGTGAGGTCTCATAAACACAACATGTGAGAAGAAAATTAACTGGATTTTCCTAATATACAAGGTACAGTAAAGTGTTCTATACGTCATTGTACCCATGTAAATATTCCAAACTAAAAGAATAAATATTTATTATTATCCATTTATTGGGTATGAGTTATAGATTTGCGCTTTTAATTTTGATTTTGTGTTAAATGTTTTTATAATAAATCAGTTATTGATAACCGTAATATGTCTCGAAAGTTGAAGGTAAAAATTATTTATCATTGATTAATATATAAATGACTCAAGAGTTAATTTAAAATACACAGTTACAAAAATTTACATAGAAATACAATTTTACATTATCAATTTATTATTATAGATTTACCAATGAAATTATACTTGATACATTGTTCGAAAAAACTTAAGGTATAAAAATTCAAAGACATCGCTATACAATTTTATAATTTTATGTTATCTATTCGATGATTAATAAACATTATGCAGGATAAACATAATTTAAAATGTATTATATAATATACTTACAAGTATAATAACTGGTAAATACATTTTTTTCTTCATATTATTCATACATATAGTTTTTATCGATTTACGAGTATATAATATATTTTATAAAATTTAAAAATAAAAATAAATGTATTAATGTGGTGTAAATGCAAAAACAGTTGTAAAATCATTATATGTACATAAAAATATAAAATAATATAGGTATAGGTATATTTTAAAAATAAATATTTTAATGCATTGTATACCTTAACCGTTAAGTGGGAACTAACTTATGGGATAATTTAACGCTCAATTATTATGCAAATAAAATGTTATGGAATGTTAAATATTACAGTATAATGAACTATAAAAAGTTTGAACCTTAATTTTCTTTGAGATTAAAATATAAGATTTTAAAATAACTTTTTATGTTTAAATATTTTTTTTTTAAGTTTTCCAAATGCTAAAAAAAATAAACGCAAACATATTTAATCTATAATAAATATTAATTCATACAAAAGACAAGAAAAAACGAGTATTGTACCTATATTATATAATATGCTTCACAGAAATCGTGTAGATTAAATGTGAAAACGTGAAAAGCATGGTTTTCACGATATGTACTTGTATGTATTAAGAGTGTACGTGTCCATGCGCTTGCGCATAGTGGATCAGTTTAAGTAAAACCATAGTATCTGTCTGAGGAAGAGAACATAGGGTGAGAAAAATAGGAAACATACAAATTACGTTTCACGACTCCCTTATGCATAATCATTTTATCAAGTCTAGCGAAAACCAAGAACATCGCTTTCAGGCAGCTCGATGTTGATGTTTTACGCGATTACATGCTCGGCTCGCACACCTAAAGGCTTATTTATGCCGGTGTCGTCCTCGGGAAAGGGTGAATAAGTGTTTCGATGTATCAAAATGATGGAACTGCGTGAGAAACCCAAGACGCGTGTG
The DNA here is from genome assembly GCA_949089665.1 of Macrosiphum euphorbiae. Classification (NCBI taxonomy): domain Eukaryota; kingdom Metazoa; phylum Arthropoda; class Insecta; order Hemiptera; family Aphididae; genus Macrosiphum; species Macrosiphum euphorbiae. The sequence continues at coordinate 32,541,910 of CARXXK010000004.1, read as the reverse complement.
TATAAATAATAAAAATATATAAAAAGAACGGGAGGAATGAAAGAGAAAGGGGGAAAAAAACAACAACAAAAACTTGGAAGGAAAAAGTAATAAGGAGAAGAAAAGAGAGGCGTTTGCTAAGGGCACGATGCATCGTCGTCGCCTGATACTTTTCAAGCACTTTATCAAATTGCTGACGAAATTTGTTGTCTACCCTCTCAGTTCAGACCTTATTCACATACGAATTTATGTTCATTTTTATCAGCCACTGAATGCTTGTGTAATCTATATCGAATCACGAGAAATTTACGACCGCTTTCAGAATCATCCGTAAAGTTTACAACGGAAAACTTTAATGTTACAACTTTTCTACGTACCGCTGCTTTTTTTCATTTTTATTTTTTTCCGAATTAGTTACTTAGTTATAACTACAAATTTATTCAAATCACATTTTTCTTTGCTTTTCAAAAGAAAAGAAATAATAATCTTAGAAACATTTTAAGCTTTTTACAAGTTGCCCGTACGATTTGGTACCTAGTTAATGTATTGTATGGATTAATAACTGAGCTAAACCCAAATATTTTATAAAAAGTGTATATGACTATTATATTTGAACAAATAAAGTTAATTTTTTTGATGGAAAATGACTATAGTTTATCTGTTGACACTTAAATCACCATATACTTTGGTTGAACATTTAGTGTTAGTCCCTAATATTATTATTGTTACAATAATTGTACGACTATAATATGTAATTCATAAACTATCTTCAAAAATAAATTATAAATATGCATGGTTCATACTTAAATTATTATTATTATTTGTATTTAATAAATAATGTTTAATCCATTCATGATCATTATGTTACATTTAAAATGATGAGATTCACAAGAATTATTTTAGATTCTGAGTGAAACGATGAATGTATTGATTTTACAATGATGTGTGTTTTTTTATTTTTTTTTTTTATTTTTTTATTTTTTTTTTGTGTCTGTCATCACGTTTTAGGACAGTAAAAGTGCTTGGATTTTCTTCATCAGTAGCTTTTCTGATAGGAAAGTGAATCTAGTTGGTACTTTGGGGGGTCAAAAGTATAAATTTCCAGTAGTTTTCACAAGCGCCGGGAAAAACAACATAAAAATTAAGGAAAAACGGGAATTTTTACGCAAAATTGGTTTTCCAAAAAATCGATTTTGGTTTTTGGTGTAACTCTGAAACAAATGAACGTATATACATGAAATTTTCACTGGTTGTTTATATTTGCATTTTCTATACACGATAACATTTTCAAAATTTTTTGATTTATTTTGAACTGTTTAGGGACATTTTCATTTTCCATTTTTTTTTAGTTTTTTTTCTAAAAATATCAATAAAATTTTATTTGTTGGTTGCGAAAGCTTGAAAATTTAATAGAAGGCTCCTAATATATTGCTTAAAAGGCAGATGAAAAATATTAAAAATCCTTAGTCACAATTTTTTTTTATAAGCATTTAAAGTTCAAAAATTGACAAAATATGGGAAAATCACGAAAATTAGCAAATTATTTTGAGTTAAGAATTCGTAAAAATTTTTCTTTTAAATCTAAGATTTGAAAATTAAACACAAGATTCCTTATGAGTTTGTCTACCTTTATCAAAAGAAAAATGTTTATAAGAAAGTCAAATTAAATTTTTATGAGTGTTTGAAATTCAAATTTTTACAACATTGAATATTCACTCGATTTCCCATGTAGCGATTTCCTTATTTTGTTGTAATTCAAAAACAAATAACTGTAGATACATGAAAATTTCACTGAATGTTTAAATTAGCATTTTCTATACACCATACAATTTTGAAAATATTTTGACTCTTTTTGAGCTGTTTATGGACATTTACAGCTTTCAATTTTTTTTGGTTTTTTTTTCTATAAATATCAATAAAGTTTTATCTGTTGGGCCAAAAAGTGTAAAAATTTAATACAAGGCTCCTGATATATTGTTATAATATCAGTTGAAAAATATTAAAAATACATAGGCACAGTTTTTTTTTATAAGCATTTAAAGATCAAATTTTGACAAAATTTATCAAAATCTCGAAAATTATCAATCATTGTAATTAATAAATTATAAAATGTTCAGTTTTTATAGCTAAGGATTGCAAATTCAACACAAAGGTTCTCGTAAGTAGTTCATACTGTAACCAAAAAATCTAAAAAATATATGAACACACTTATTTTTTACAGACATTTTAAATTCAAATTTGGACGAAATTACATATTAAAAACCTAGAATAACTATTTTAGTTATTTTGTTGTGATTGAATAATATTATTCGTGGGTACTTGAAACTTCTAAAGTGTACTATTATATATCTATGATAGTATCACGGTTTTTGTTGATGTATAACGCGTTATAAGTACCTAATGGATATTTTGATATGATTAATTTGGAATTTATTATAGGTACCCATTATAGGTCAATTTTTTGTTTAATACCATAGATATGTATATAATATGTCTTATACATAGACTGACATACCGTCTGCGCTCAGAATCGTTTTTCTTATACAATGATATTATATCGTTGAATTCAAATTTAATATCATCCATTATACAGTGACCCACTTGTAACCTACTGTACAGCAGAGCGACACCCACTTGCCCACCTTTTTTTTTAATTATTTTATATTATTCATATTTTTGTTGAAATAATGTAGAATAATTTAAATTTTGAGTTGCTTATGACCAAATCTTTGAGCGCATAATAAATATTATAAAATATAAAAAGAATTGAAATGAAAAAAAAAAAAATATTTGTATATTTTATATGTTTATGTCTATAATATATGTATAACCTTACATCTCCCGTGAAAAAATATCAAATATAGAGGTTATAGAGCTATTGTGGGTATAGGTGTTTCTTGGTTTTAGAGTACCTCAGTTCTCGAGCAAAACGGCGTCAGTGTACTTTGCTTAATATTGAACTAATTCTACCGAAATGGAAAATTCACTTGTAGCAGATTGGATATAGCACTTGGTATATTATCAAACGTGGTTCAACTACTCTCTAAAATTTAAACGATTTGAAATTTTCATTAAAATCGGTCAAGTAGTTTTTTAGTACATAATAGCTACATTAATTCATCTCTCATATTATTTATTTTAAGATATAATTTATTTATTAGACATTTGGTGCCATAAACATGACGGACGATTTGATGAATGTTTTTACCTCATCTGCCCAAGCAACCAATTTTAACGATTTATGTACAAAAATACTAAATAACACTTTTAATATTATAATCTGAAACCAATGGTAATTATTCATCAAAAAAAAAAAAATGTTTGATTTACCTTTGTGAGCATCTCATTAAAATGTGAATTATGTATAATCATTTCTTAATGCAACACTACATGGTGGCATGACAATTGCAAGTATCTAGATATCATAATAGTTTAGGCTTCATGTTGTCAACGTTCGATTAATTAATATAAAGATAATAAATAACGATGTTAATTGGTACATATTAAATTATTTTAGTATCAGTTTTAATATGAGAAATAATATAACGGTAGCAAAAGAAGTCTATATGTCTTAGTATTAGGTTGTAATATTGTATAAGCCTGTAGTGTTCTAGAAATTTTTATTAGTAGGTACAATCATTTTTCCAAAATAATTAAAAAATATATAACGTTGATTAGATTGGTCGTGATCTTCCAAGTTGCTCCAACGGTGTACGTTTTACCGGCAACGTTTAAGACAATGGGTATTCAAATTTGTCGGCAGGCGGTCATTATTACCTACCACCAAAACACATATCTGACACAATGGCTGCCCCTGCAGAACAATGAAACCATTTCGGCCATTTGAACGCCATCGTGCATGATAATCATAATAATAATAATAATAACAACAACAATAATAATAATAATAATAATAATAATAATAATAATAATAATAATAATAATAATAATAATAATAATAATGATAGTAATAATAGTCATAACAAAAATTGAAATCGAAATTAATTTTTGTATAAACATAAATTAGAATAATATGAAAATATAAGCTTTATCATAGACCACATAGAATATAAAAAATAATCTACTTTAATCTATAGTAATAAGTTCATATTTTGAACAATAATATTATAATGTAAGTGAGACCAGGGTTAGTTGGACACCGGGTCAAGTTGTCGAAGTCGATTTTTGATAATATATTACCTACCTATATTCGAGTTGAACACATAGTAACACAATCATTACAGTAGGTTTATCAATCGTTCATCATCACCATACTAGTTGATGTCATAATTCAATTTTTCCTGTTATTTAATGACTAATATAATATTTTTCTCAACTATGTTGTTTTTTACATGTTTGAAAAATATCGTTTTTACATTTAAAATTTTTTTTTAAATACTAACTGTAGTGGATATTCAAGAAAAGTAAAACATTATTTACTTATTATTTCATCATAATAATATTATCTTCATGATATTTACTATTATTTGACAATATTGAAAAGTCAGAAATATTGACATGTTTAGTACTTGAGTAGGTATTGTGTATATCAAACGGTCTATGATATATAATTTTTAAATATATTAATTGTTGTATTTAAATATTGTTTTATATAATGAAATTTATTTATGTTTATCTCATGATTAGATATTAGTTATTTTTTTTATAGAGTAGTTTTATTTAAATACTGTTTTTATAAAGAGATAATTTTTATTATTACAAATATATTTGTTTTTTCAAATATTGTTTTTTATTTATTGGTTTCATTTAATTTTCATTAATTTGCAATTATTATTATTATTATGTTATTTTAAATTTTAACAATGAAATTAAATAAATAATTGAAGCCAATTAAAATATAAATGCCCCGTCGAGGGGCAAGTTGGGTTGATTTTTTTTTTGAAATTACAGATTACTAATTTATTAAGATAATAATTTAAATTAATTATGTAACTTACATGTTAAATGAACTTTTAAACGTTAAAATCACAAAACTCAAAGAATTAAAAATACAAGTATAAAAAGTAAGCTGTCTAGGCCCAGTTTCCCTTAATATATTTTGTAAAATGTTCTAACGTCTTGTAAATAAAGAGTATAAAAGAAAACTACTCGTAGTACAATAAAGACTGTAATAAATCAATTACGGTTATTGTTAATGAAGTTATGGCAGTAAAACAGAATTTATAGTGTTGTACAATTTCATACTTATTCTTTAATAACATAATCCAATGATGTTAACCAGGAGTTGCATATTTTACATTATAAGTGACTTTACGTATTTTTATTGACAACGTAGTGTACAGTAATGGAAGTATCAAGATAAATACGAATTATGAATGGATTCAGGTAATATTTTATAAATATAGAATTATTTGCATTTATAGAATTTTTTTGAAATAATGTAATTATATTATTATTCTTGATAGGTGTAGTTTTTCAAGAAGTATTAAATATAACGCCACTTATTGAAATATAACAAAAACAAGTTTTATATTTGAATACAATTAATAGTTATTTTATATGAAAACACTAATATTATATTTTACAACACATTGTTAAGATTCATATTTTCGTGCTTGAATTTAGATAGATTTTTATACTTTTGTTATTGTATTTATAGGAGATTTGTTTGAGACCATTCTAATTACCTATAAATAGATAATAATTTTACATGTTATTACTTATTGGTGCATATTTATAATTTAAGATAACATTTTAATATTTTTTCGCAAGTAATAATTATTTAATTTAGGCAACTAAAATCTCAAAAAACTTTAAATTGTTTCTATAAAATATAAATTGTTGATTTTAATATATTTCTATATTTTCTTAAACTTATATTGTTGTTAATAATACTGTATATTGTATAACTTTGTTTTTTGGCAAAAAGTTTTTGACCTAATAGGTATTTAATATAATAGTATATATTACACATTATTTTTTCGTTCAATAATTATTCGAACTGACTATGACTGGTGTTGTAAGACATTCCATCGTTACCCTGTAATTTAGGGTGCTTCTAATTAATTCCATTGACATACCGTACAACCATTTACGAACGTTTTTCATGTCGTCAAAATGAAATTCCTAAATCATCATCATGTTCATCTGAGCTAGAATGTAATTTAAGTACACCTAGATGATATAATCACAAGTCAATATTTTCAACGTACTCGCAATCATGAAAAATACCTACAGAGAACAAATAGCGGTTCAGTTCTTTTGTTCAATTTAGTATTAAAAATTCCAATTTGAGAAATAATTAATTTAACAAAAGCAATAGTAAAAAAAAATGTTGTAATAAGAAATTCGTTGCTGTAAAATAATAATGTACTATTAATTAATATTGTAGTTCTTAATTGTTATTTTTATCAATGATAATGATTTTTTATTTATTAAAATCCATATATTATTGCAATATCAAATATTCAAATTTCAATTTTGTAGTTATATATTGTGATCTAAACTGTATACTTGCAACTGTTGCAAGTAGTTAATGTATTATTTTTTTCTTTGGTCAAAACTTATCAGTACATACGACAAATAAATACGAATTGTTGATGTCGTATTCGATTTGAATAATAATATATAAATTAAAAACGTATTTCATTGTAAAATATACAGAAAAATTACCTACACCGTCCTGTAAATGATAAAATATGCACATACTTTGAATATTGCAATCAGTCTTACAAAAATAAAATACTTAAACAAACATCATTCCCGTGTAAAAGCTGCGGTAAACCTTTATGTCCTGTAAAATGTTGTGAATAATCAAACAGTGTTCAGCATTAAGAAAAAAAAGGTGCTCTGCTGTACAGCAGGTTACAAATGGGTCACTGTATAATGGATGGTATTAAATTTGAATTCAATGATATAATATCATTGTATAAGAAAAACGATTCTGCGCGGAGACGGTATGTCAGTCTAGGTTTAAGATATATGATAATATGATATACATATCTATGGTATTAAAAAAAAAATTACCTTTAATAGGTACCTATAATAAATTCCAAATTAATCATATCAAAATATTCATTAGGTACTTATAACTCGTTACACATCAACAACAACCCGTGATACTATCATAGATATATAATAGTACATTTTAGAAGTTTTAGGTACCCACGAATAATATTATACAATCACAACAAAATAACTAAAATAGTTACTCTAGGTTTTTTATTATGTAATTTCATCCATATTTGAACTTAAATTGACTATAAAAATAAACTGTGCTTATGTATTTTTTAGATTTTTTGGTTACAGAATTAACTATTTATGTGGAATCTTGTTTTAAATTTTCAATCCTTAGCTATAAAAGTTGAACATTTTATAAATTTTTAACTACAAATAATTATTAAATTTTGTCAAAAGACGATCTTTAAAATGCTTAAAAAAAATAAAATTGTGCCAATGTGTTTTCAATATTTTTCAACTGATATTTTAATTATATATCAGAAGACTTGTATTACATTTTTACACTTTTTGGCCCAACAAATAAAATTGTATTGATATTTTTAGAAAAAAAACTAAAAAAACAATGGAAAACGAAAATGTCCCTAAACAGTTTAAAATAAATCAATCAGAAAATTTTATGGTATATAGAAAATGCAAATATAAACAACCAGTGAAAATTTCATGTATCTAAGGTCATTTGTTTTAAAGTTACCCCAAAAACCAAATTCAATTTTGTGAAAAATTGATTTTGCGTTAAAATTCCCGTTTTCCTTAATTTTTTATTTTGGTTTTGAAAATTACTGGGAATTTTAAATTTTGACCTCCCCAATGCACCAACGATATTCACTTTACAATCGAACAAGATACTAAAATTGAAAATTGAATCATTATTTCGACTACTTATCGTGTACACAGACACAAAAAAAATGAAAAAAAACACACACATCATTGTAAAATCAATACATTCATCGTTTCACTCAGAATCTAAAAATTATTTTTCTAGATTATATTGAATAATTATAATATTATGTATATTATAGTTATATTATGATTATGTTAATTTTTAAATTAAATACTAACTAGTTCAGTATTTTAGTACTATTGCAGTGGACATTGATTTGCTTACCTATTTCGTTCAAATCTATAATAGTTTTTATTTCTGAGTAAAAATGTAGAACCTACAATATTGTCAAATAACTTAAAAAACTCACTAAATATTTATTTTTAAATCACCTAAAATATCATTGATAAGATTTTCAATAAAATCGATTTATTTTTTGAAATAGTTATTTTACATAGCTAATGTAAACAAAAAAATTTAAAAACTGAGGTCTTTTTAAATTATTTTTATCTTTTTCACAGACTTGAGAATATTATTATTTTATCCGACATTGTTTTAATTTTGTGTTTTTAAGAAAGAAGCGAAAACTAAAGAAACTACCTATATAGGTTATATTCCAGTTTAAAACTACATTGTATAATATTATATATAATATTTAAAACAAGGGTTTCAACAATAACTAATAATAATATTAATATTGTATATTAACAATTAACGGATGCCTTGTGTGGAAGACAATTTAGTATAACGGTTAATTGTATATAAATTATGAAATACAATATAAAAATAGTTATTGTTTATATAATTTTTTTCTATAGCTTGTTTTTAAACATACAAACAACTTATCTTCATTTTTATTTTACTTCTTTTAAAACACACATTTTATTTAAATTTTTGTATTAACCTTTGAAATTAAATAAAGTAGTGAAATTGAACCAATGGAAAATAAGAAATTTATCTGAGAAAATGTTTGATTAGATAGTATTATAGTTTTTATTAAATTTATCTTAATAGTACCTACCTATGAACTTTAAAAATAACATCTACAGGTATTTACTAAAAAAAAAACAATTATTAATATGTTCCTTTGGAATTTACGACTTTCCATTATTATGTAATATATAGGATCGTAAGGATTTCAGACTAATAATAAAATATATTCAAATAGTATAACCCAACAAATAGGCATAGGCAATTAAAATATCGTAATAAATATAACTGGTCATAGCTGTATTAACGTATTTTATGCCTTAGCTTATTTTGTTCCATTTCAAACCCAATGTATTACAGAAAATGTTCTAGAAATTTGTATGGTGTAAATATTTGTGGTACTTCCGGCTTAGAGTAAACAAAGATAGTGGACATTTTATTGTGTTTATCGGAAGAGCTAAAATCAGTACTCTCTAAAACAAACATGTGTGCGTTGTAAATCGGAATAGTGTTGTATAACGACCATAAGATGATTTTATATTATATTCTATGACTTTAAAATATTCTGTTAATTTGGATATGAAAATTATAATTACCAGATAATTACAGATAATTATTATTATATTTGTTCATTCTGCTGGATATGTTTTAGTGAAAGAAAAAAAATATTCACACTATAAGATACTTGGGAACTATTGATTCTTATTATGGCTATTGGCTATAATTATAACACTCGTAAATTGTGAAACCTAATTGGATTCATGTACTAAAAAAACATGAATTGTGTTTTTTACTGTTTCTTTTATACAGTTTGATATTTTAATTTTACTGTGCAATAAACTTTATCGTAATTTATTCATCGATATTTGTTCATACCATAATTTAAAAATTCTTTTGTTCTGCGTTATTATTGTTGGTAAAAGGGAGAGTTAACACATTAATTATGTATGTAACTTTAGGGGCAATTTGCCATTATTGATAATGGTCGGTAAACGGTAAACTGGGAATAGAAGCATAGTAATTCAGCAATTGGCAAACGGATTGCCATAGAAATTTCCCCGTCCATTCTCGCGTCTGGCATCAAGATGTGTTTGCAATGCCCTATTTTTGAATATATGTTAGCTGGATTCATATTGCATCGTATAGTATTCTAGATCGGAAAATAGAGGTTGATTGTAATTTCAGGCCGACTGGATAGGCGTAAAAGACTTAGTAATGGAATCTATATAATAATAGTAATCACTCACTTGCGCAGAACAATTGAGTAAGATTCTAATCATGCATTTGACTAAACTAGATGATATTAGACTAATAAACAACTCTCTCAAATGATTATTATTTTTTGAATTGATACTTTTTACGCATTAAAAACTTTGGCTTTTGAGTATCTAACTAACTGAGCCCCTCTATTTCGTTTATCTATTTAAAAAACCATGAGTTCCTTCTTGCTTTAGATACATGTAGAAATCTAATAATCAAATAATTAAAGATTAGAATATGACTTCCGTATATTACTGAAGACAAATATACTAATAATTGAGTGGTCTACAGTATCGTTGATTTTGAAGTTTATTTATTTTCAGCATTGCGTATAGTCTCAATTATGAGTAATGAATTCGTCTAACTAATTCAGATATTCCAGGCACGTGGATAAATTAAATAAATTATCCAATGACAAAGTAAAACATTAGCGATAAATCAGAAGAAGCTTTGTTGGCTTTGATTTGATTTTTTAAATGATTCCTACGAAGTGATTCTAACCACTTATTAAATTATATTGCTTACATTCAACTATAAAAATACTGAGTTGAGAAATCATAAGATATATATGTCCCTATTGGCAATTATAAATCAAATAATTAATTTTTAGCTTATCATATTAAATCTAATCAAAAACTGAATTCATATATTTTGTTTCATGTCTAATAATTTGATATAACCGTTTTTAGATAATTATACATTTTTGTTTGTATTATAATATATTATATTGGATTTTAAGGTAGGTACATATTATTATGTATATACATAAAAAAAAACTAATAATATTATTTTTATGTTTATTTTTCAATTTAATTTAATTTTGTTTTTTATTTACAAATAATCTTAAATTTGGTCTTCTAAACATATAATTTTTTTTAACTTTGATACTTAAACAATTTTAAATATAAATGCATAACTTTTATAAATTATAAATATTTTTTTTTATTCTACAGAGCATTTTTTGAACAACATAATAATTATAGTTTTATTTTTTATTTATTTTATGACATGATTTTCAGTAGAGTTATGTAATTTTACTTTATCTTTGCATGGAAGATATTAACCTCATTACTTATAATAAATTCTACCAGTAAAGTAACTTAAATTCCAAATTCCAAATAAATAATAAAAATTAAACTATAGAAACAAAAATGCATATCCAAAGTTTCATATTTATATGCAATTCGTTTAAATCAGAATGAAAATTAATGAGAAATTTGCCTTTTATTTTATCAGTTCCATCGAGTATACACATAAAAAAAACATAAAAGTTCATAGGTACTTTACATAATCATGATTTTGTTAATACAAATTGTCATAAATTACCATTTTTCTTATTTATCTTAGATACTCTGATTTTATTATTTGTTTCTATCGTACCTTGTTTTTTCCCCACTAAAAGCATATTTCGTAAGATGGGAATTATATGTTATTAAAATAATTAATATTTATTCACCCTGCTTATTCTTCAATATTTAAGTGATGTCTGTTTATTTTAGTTCCTTACATTTAAAATCTACAAGAATATTATTATGTAATATGTGTACATATTATTTTTATATTATTGTAAATTTACATTTGTTGAAACTTGGAAACGTGGTAGAGATATTTGCATAGATATAGCATGTGACGTTGTCTTAGTTATAAATACTCTATATTATAAATTTTGATAATAAACCTACATTAATACATTATAATAGATCCTGGTTTCTCTAACCAATAATTTGGTGTACTGCTGACCTGCCATTGAAACTTGGAATTTCATAGTTCAAGAGAAAACTTCTACGTTTAAATCAGCTCCTTTTAGATTAATGAAAGGTGTTGGTGAGATGGATCAATTTCGAGATAGTGCATTTAAGTCCACAGAAAGAGAGTGCCTACGTTTGATTGAATAATTTTCTGTGAGCCGTATCTTAAGAAAAATAATTCAACTAAGTTTTTTTAAATAAACTATTTATCAACTATATCTTTATCATAAAAATAGATCAAAAATGTAAAATTAAAGTTTTGTATTTAGATTTGATTAGTTTTCCCATTATATTAGTTAAATTATACTTAACAAATATTTAAGATTTTGTAGACACTTTTCCTATTGTGATGATTTTACAGACGACTTTTGTTTAGTTTTTTAAATATAAGCGATGGTGAAAGTATTAAACAAAGAATATTACCTGTGTGTTTACATTGGCTATTTTACGATATTTTAATTTTTATACATAATTTAAGAGCATTTTTCAATTTTAATAATTTACAAGCTCATAACTTACATAAAAATTAAAATATCATAAAATAGCACAACGTAGGGACACATGACTCAGTTAATGTAGGTACTTAATTTATAGTTTGATAATAGGTGAATTCGCTTTAATATTAAAAGTATTAACACAGGGTTGGTTTTACTAAACGTAAATTGTCGTATATTTCGAGTGGGTTGGAGAGAGAAAACAAATTATGTTATAGTGCGCTGACATTATTTTAGTTGTATTGGTTATTATAGTCATACAATTACTTATTACATTTTTTTTTATCCTCGTAAAATATAAATCTTAATAAACAGCTTATAATAACACAAACTGAAACACACTGACCTTACTCTTATTCATATTAATTCATAACGTATTATTTCGTTGGTACACCGGAAAGATATCATAGGTATTTTAGTTTCTTAATCGAGGAATTTCTCATAATAAGTACCTTTTATTATTTATTACACTGGTTTTTGTACGTCTGATTATATATTTCATTATTCCTTCAAACTTTAACGTTATCAAAATAATTCGAGTGCGCGCCTAAATCAAGCACGATCGAATAAGAACATTTTTTAAAAAAAAAGTCACGCCATGTCCGTGGGCGGTATCATATAATGATAGGTATGATGCAATGGGTACTTACATATACATAATAGACCACTACCAGTGGTTTTAGCGTTTTGTTTCTCTATATTTTAAGGTTTTACCCTGCCACCTTCTCCAAGACTGCTGTTTTTTCTTTAACGCGCCGCGGTCACGTAAACGTCCGATATGCCACTATTACCTACACAGTAAAAGTGTACAAAATAATATTTTATACGGGAAAAACGGAGACAGCGGCCAAGTCCAAATGTATAATGCATAAGCGTTTTGTGTATGCGCTGAAATAATAGCCGGATAAAGTCAGCGAAAGCTTTCGGAAGCTTAAAACTTTCTGCCCTGAAAGTTATTGTTCAACTTCTTGAACGCTCAAGAGAAGCAGAAGAATACGAAGAGGGTATACGCACGCAAAGTCAACACACACACACACACACACACACACACACACACACACACACACACACACACACACACACACACACACACACACACACACACACACACACACACACACACACACACACTTACAAGCACTATGCAGCGTTGATTATACGTTCGATGTCGTTGCTGATAGTGGCGAAGATCTTGACTTATTGCCTTATCGTACCTTATATTTTTGTTCCACTACTCGACCAACCATGGCACGGTCTTCTATTGAGACACTTCGTGGGAGCAGTCCAAAAAAAAAGATTAGACAATATTGTTATGCACCTCTGTGGGGCATGATAATACCTATTATATAGCACTCAAACTTGTTACTGAATTGTTTGCAGAGAAAACTCGCTAATGACGTTAATAAATTCATGCAGAACTCTAAGGACGGTAAAAAAAAAATAAAAATGACAGAGAGAGAAAGATAATGAAAACGTAAAGAAGAGGAATACAAATAAAACGAACCCAACATTGAATCATAATTCAAAGTATGATAACATGGTTTTGTTTCCTGTTCTTTATTCGGTTCCCTATAACATTTTTGTATTTCTCGCTTTTGAACGAAAACACGTGTAAGCGTGTACTTCTAATACAGTTGTCATGGACATAATATTTTAGTGAAGATACATTTTGTTACGAAAACACACCGCTTCCTTCCCATCATCAATGAATAGTTTATTATTATTATTATTATTATTTATGTTATATTGTTTTATAATAATGGAATAATATATTCTTGTTTTGGTTATTTATTCAGGAAACGCCTCACAGACTTTATTTTTTTTTTGGTTGTACTTGGTTCGATTGGATATGAGTATAATATGAGTATAATATGAATATTATGATATTATCATCTATGTAATAATATGAAACAGTAAAACAAAATAACTATATTATTATGAAAACTAAATTAGCGTTAATATTATGTAATACAATATTTAAACCATTGTTTATTATATTGTTATAAAGTATATTATAAGCAAACTATTTTAATCTAGTTATATTTGAATAAAAATGCGAAATTTTAGTTCAGGCAATTCAAAATACTTTATTTAAAATAATATAAAAATATATTATCATAACAGTATTTAAAATAATATAGATATTTTTAGTACCTATTGCTCACATTTAATTATTTAAATACTGAACATACAATTAAATTGCAGAATATTTATTTTCATACACAACTATTAGCATTAAATTATTATGATAGTATTTTGTAAATATATTCCAGTACTAATTGTAAAAATAATGAAAGCATTAAATGAAATGTATTATTCATTAAAGAATCTACCTGTAAGTTCAATGAAAATATTTTATATTTTTTGTATCATATAAATTTAATTTGTAATGATATTTATTTTTTCTTCCTTCAGCACTATTAGGTAGTATAATAAATCTATAAGCTTCATTTAATAGCCTTTCAACCGATTGGAGTTCTAACACAGATGTTACTTTTTAAAGATAATTTTAGTAGTATCTGATAAATTTCCAAAATAAGTACAATTTAGTATCTATGACGTACGTATATATAAACGATAAAATTATGATGATAGATTTTCGTATTTATACGCCTAAATGTAAATTTTAGTAAGATATTTTTATACCATAAAAAAAATTAAATCTCAGATCATAACCTTAGAATTTATCAAATTTATAATTTTAACCCCGAAACTATACTTTTAAGTCTATATTTTATTGTTTGAAATCTGAAACCTGGTTTTACAAACCAACTACGAGAGTCCAAATTCAAGTTACATCTACAATTTAACAAAGCCAAACTTAATACCTTATTCCTATTTACCACCTTATACCTAAATATAATTATATTTTTTGAACTTTATTAAATTATCAATAGGAATGTCTGTAAAATAATATGTAACTTACTATGTATGTATTATGAATGTTTCTTAAATATAGAATTATAAAAAAAGTGTATGTTTATGTTTTAGGTGTATCCAAATCCAGCATGCATATTTCATATTATGCGGCAACTCTGTTTTTGATGTCGACTTTGTGTTTTATCGACGATGCTTCTTCAAATGGTAAGATAACTTTTATAACTTTTATATATATTATTATTTTATATAATATGTAACGATGAACAACCCAATCTTTCGGCGAATACTTGACATTATTATAAAAGCTTGAAAAATATATATATTTATAATTTATTAATTACTTGTATTTGTTTTTAAAGTGCAACGCAACAATTCTTTGATAATTTCAGTAGTATATTATTTGAAAGAAGGTTCCTATCGGCAATCATAAACAATGTATACGTTGCAGACTAGTATGGAGTTATAGTGAAACTAGCCTCCCGATAATCGTTTATTATAATTGGGTATAGTCCATTAATAACCTGGGTATCTTATTGTTATTCGAGTACCAGAATATCAGACCTGATTTAGATTTGGTTACCTGACATTAGTGGTTGATCACATGTGTTGAGCTGGCATTTGGTATAGATTTACTAATTCATTTACTTTTTAATAAATTGTGCTTTATCGTATAGGAAAAATTTAACATAATATAATAAAATCTGGAATTATATTTTTTTTTTACACATTTTTGGTAGTATTTTTAGCTTTCTATGTGATACCTCGAACCTTCGATACCAGATACCGAATTTTCGGAGTACCCAAAATAACCGGGTTTCCGGCGGTACTTGAAACTTTTTGGTACGGACATTCTTTGTTATAAATCAAAATCTCTAACAAATTTTAAGCTATTTAATTTGAAACGTATTTAATACTTAACTGAACAAACTGATAGCTACAAAATTAACCAAATTTAATATCGGAAAGTTCAGTCTAAAGTCAAATGTATTCAGCAAATATCACAGAAATGGCAGATTTCTATATTTAATTTAATACGTATGATTCTAACAATAACATTATCTGAATTGCTGATCAAACAATAATATTTTCGTATAAGCAACCTTTTTATTGTATATGAAATATATTCATATGAAAATACTGAAAGAAAATTGTATTTGAATAACAATACACCTAAGTAGTGAATGCATTTCTTCTGAAAGAAATTGTAAATCAATAATATATTCATAATATTGATTAACATTAAATTATGGAATGCTAAATGCAGAGGTTGCTTTATTTTCTAAGAGATTTCAAAAAACATAATTCCGCATAATTCCATCAAATGTTAAACCATTATAGTATTCTACGTGTTTAACATTTTAAATAGGTATAATAATAATATGTTTGAATTGAAATATTAAATTAACATATGTCTGCTACACACGCTGATTGGTAATTTAATGAAAATTGCATCAACATTGATAGGCACATACCTACCTACACTAACTAGAATATTATCTTTTATGCATTGTATTTTTAGACAAATTGTTATTTTATATTATTTATTGCATAGGAATATGAACTATAATATAGTATAATATATTATATTTCTTTGTGTGATTTTATAATGGTTTGCTTGTATATTTCTTTGAACAAATACGTTTAATAATGGTACCCGTTTTTTTTTCAACTGTATTTAATGCAAATTTGTTTTGAATATTATTTGTTTTTAAGTTGGTGTAAACAAATTTAATTTACCTTGAATAAATCGGTTTTTGTTTAATAATAATATTTTTTATGGACATATTATATTATATAAACATCCACAACCGGTCAATATTACATGTTTTTATTTCTATGGTTATTTGCATACCTTGGTATTAATTTTACTACTATTCAATATCACTATTTTTTTTATGGTAATTAATATGTTCCTATGCATTGATTTTTCATTTGAACAGTGCAGACACACTACAGATATACTTACACAAAATTCATAACAATAATATGTGGGTATAATAATAATACAATGTACTTAATATGATGTACCTACAAATGGTTTTTTTTTTACTGTTTATCATTGCATTCGCTGATTTAAATAACATTAAAACGTTTTAGAAACAATGATATTGAATCGGTGTAAGTTCCACTCTACAACTGGTAGTTAGATTAAAATGTATTGGTACTCACCGACAACACCGGAAGTGTGTAATATTTTACCCCGGGACACATATTGGCCTCGCCGATTCATTATTCGTGTACGCATAACCACGGATGTCGATTTGATTTCGACAAATTGCATTCGTGATGGATGGCGTTTTGTCGGAATGAAGTGTAGTGTGGCCATGTCCGGTCACACCCCGTAGGTCATATACATATAATACGACCATCGTTTGTGTTCCGTGGTGGGTCGCGGAGTTCGGTGAACGGTCGGGGGGGTTGTCTTTCGATATGTAAACATAGGTAGAGGTACTGATGTGTACACCTACTAAACAGTATAACGATAATAATGTGTGCGTCGATCTAGCAAGGTCACAACCCCCCGGTTACCCGATGGTTGGGCGTTATTTATTTATTTTTTCAAAATCCCATTTGTGAACCCCGGTCGGTCGGTGGGTACCTGGGTGGTGGTGGAGCGGGAACGAACCAAAAACGTGTGTGCGCACGATGAAAAAAAAAACACAAAACAATAGCGGGCACGAGAAAAGTCCCATTGATTCGTACAGTGGTTATTTTTTTCTCTCGTTCCGCAAATCTCGTTATACACTCTACATAATGTAACCCCTGCAAACGAAATGTCGGTGTCTAATGGTTTACCAATGACGAAAACGCTAAAATGCGCACCGCATGTGCAGCTGCGTACACCCGGAAACACCGATCCGAGCGAAAATTCGTATATTTATATATCTTTTATCCGAGTGTTTTTCTTCGCGCGGTTAACCATTTTTCCATTATTCACTCGCGTGTAGTTTAATTGCGAACGTTTCATAGGAAACTGCGCTGCAGCGTCTATGATATTATCGCCGTGCTATGTGTGTGATACAATGTAACAATTAAAGTGTCGAAAAAGAGTCACGAGTTCGTTCGTTTCGTTCCTTAAATAAAGAGCTGCAGAGAAGTTGAAATCTGAAAAAAAAATGTTGTTCGTAAGTTGCCTATATTGTACAACAGTTAAATACATTAAACATGTACACAAAACCCTTTATTTACAGAAACTTCTCAATAGATGACACGTTTCTATTCCCCTAGGTTGCGGTCCGATAAAGATAAGTTATTTTTATAGTAAACCAATGTTTCGGTTGTCCACGTAAACATTGCTAACGATTAAGATAGTATTAATCCACTCACAACAGTATACTCATTATACTATTGTATCCAGTAGCTAACAATATATTATTATAATACCTATAGTACTAATTATATAACTCTAATATAAATAAAAATATAAAATAGGTACCTGCTATAAGTTCTATTTAAAATATATTTGAAACAATTAAAATAATACTTTGTAATAAATGTATGAATCACAAAGTACAACCTATTTTAATTTAGTATGTACATTTTCAACCCTATCGGTATTATTTCTTTTAATGGGAATTATAAAAAAATGTTTGAAAATGAAAACAACTAAAATTTTAAAGTTATAATTCCATTTTAGTTCAATCAATTGAAAAAAGATAGGCAAGTGTGAGTTGCTCTGCTATATCGTAGGCGTTGAGTAGATTACAATAATATGGAAGTGTTAAATTTTAATTCAACGATATTATTGTGTATGAAAAACGATACTAAGCCGCCGAGTGGAGAGTTTCGCCACAAAAATGAAATTGATTTTATCAAAAACTGTTTTACTAAATAATTCCTTTTTTTATTTAATATATTTTTCTTTGTTTTTCCGACGCTTTTAAAAACTACTGTGAATTTTTTATTTTTGACCCCATAAAGTACCAGCTAGATTCAATTTCCTACTAGAAAAGAAACTCAAGTTTGAAATCGAACCAAGAGCGAATTTTACGTCTCCAAAAGGTGATGACAGACACGAAAACACACACACACGCACACATATATTATTCTAAAAACAAAACATTCATTCCACTTAAATCTTAAATAAATCAAACTATATAAAGAATACAATTAGTAATTCTATCAGTAATAATAAATTAGAATACATAATAGTTAATTAGTATAAAATTGATTAAAGGTGATATGATCAAATTAAAAGTATGAAAGTTAAATTATTATTAACATGAGAGTGCGTGTTTAGTATTTTAATGGTGAAAATGTTATCTATATTAGATTTAATCAATGATTTGAAAAAAAAAACAGATTTCCTCTGTTAAGTTATAACAAATATACGAGGGATATACAAACTCCCATCTATGAATGGTAATACTTTAGGATAATTCGTCTTAGGTCAAAGCTTCTAAGGTATTCAGTAACATTGTGCAGAATAGAAACAAATGAATATTTTAATTGCTTTGTTACTTGTTTTATACATTAGATTCGAACGAAGCATAATGGACTGTAATATGCATTATGTATAGAATATATATTGTAATCATGTACATTGTATATGTATATTATAATTTGTTACAAAGGTATATGTATAATATGTGTCTAATACTTTAAGACCATAATTCCCGTTTTAATGTGTATTGTATTTCCGTGTATTTTGTTTACCTTTTAAAATCGACACTCACTATAGAAAATACGTGATCAAAACTGAATTATCAAGATGAGTTAAATGAAAAATATTAGATAACTCAATGCTGAAAAACATTGTTAATTTGTGGGGAACAAAAATTGATCTTTGATACGTGTCTTATACAATTTTCAATTGAGTCGAGTGGTGGTGACGAATAATTGAATCCGTATCAACCCTTCACGGTGCTTATTGGACAGACGTTGAAGAATTAGCTCCGGACCGGTGTTTGGAACGTATCGCTGAAAATATAAGGCTTTTATGGTAGTTACCAGTTCGGTCTGTATAATTAATGTGTAGGGATTTCGGTCCCTGGATGACCGGTCGCTGGGTCGTTTAATCATCAGAAGGCCGGTATATCACGACATCGCTCGTATGGATCAACCCCGAAATCGCAAACAAGTGTACAACCTATTATACCTTCGTGGATACTTTTGTATTTCGACCGAATTATTGCCAACCGTCAGCACCATCTTCTTTGCACAATGGTAATATGGTATTTTCATTGTCCCACTTATTGTCACTACTAACTCCTAATGATAAATTGTTCAATTTTTACAAAATGCCTCATAATTTAAAGATCATTATCGATTTATTTATTTATTTAAAAATTACATTATTTGTTTTTGTTTTATCAATTTAAAATACAATGGCACCCATTATCGAACTTATATCGAGAGTAGATTTGGTAAATTCATCACCAAATGTCAAAGCTATTACACAATACTCATGTCTAAATCAACTGAGATCTGAGCATATATACTTCACATTCGTCAAAATTAATTTATTATGAAGTCTGTTTTAATTTAAACTATTTCATTAGGTACATTGTCAAGTATTTTAAAGTCTTTGTACGATCAGTCGTGACACGATAGTGCTTATTATAGTAAAATAATAATTGTTTTATTCAAGTTTTGTTTATGTTGAGGTTTAAGTGTAATATAACACGTGTTTGAATACTCTCAACAAAATCTTAAAATCTTTCATTGTGTTTGTTAAACGTAATCAAATTTAAGTTTGTGGCATATCAAATATTTTTCATAAAATAAAATGAAAATTGTCAGATGAAATTGAGTATTATACTTTCACATACATAAAACTTGTATTTTATTATTATCTTTATATCATTATTAATAATATCATATTAAATTAGTTGTATTTACAATTATAAAGACAATTAAGGAATCCCGAATCTAGCATAGGTATGTTATAATATATTATTAAATACCTATCTATGTTTATAATATTATACTTAGTTTTTACCATAGGAATCTCTGTTACACATCCAACTATTTAAGGAACATAATAATTTATTATTATATTTCTGAGTATAATATTGTTAAACATAAGTTTTATTATTAATATTATACATAATATTATATATTATAAACATTTATATTTTTTTATGATAATGATGAATGAAATGATTAAGCAAATAAATTTAAAGTAACTCAAAAGTTACTGGAGTTAATTAAAAATGATAGTTTCTACAAACTACCTGAGGAGTGCTTAAGAGTATATTATATTATGTAAGAAAATTGATTGCAATAAGAAAAGTTGTTGTGTTTCCTAACCCAATGAAAAATACACTAAAATAAAATGAAACCCAATAAGACAAAACGAACTACCCTAAACTATACGTATTTAATTAACGTTTATGATATAAGCGCTGTATAATTATAATATGTTGAATTGGAAATCTCACGTTAATGAGAAATGGCTCCTGCGGCTAGTCCATGAATTACTGGTAAACGACTAACATGTCACCTTCGCTGTCCATGCTAAGGAATCCGTCGAGCTCACAAAGGACCATGAGAATAGGTAAATATAATATGAATTATTATAGCACATCCGCCACAATATTCCAATTGCTCTTGCATGTATTACAATAATTAAAATAAACATAATTCGACTATCTACTACAGTAGGTACTCGGAAATAATAAATTTACCAATTTAGAATAGTCTCGAATATAAAAATAGATACTAAATTATTTCTTTAATAAGTTCAAAATAAATATTTTAGATTTTTAGAAACTGATCCACCACTAGGTACTTCATAATGACGTACTTGTGTTCGTCTTTTTTTTGGTTATTCGGTGTACAAACAGAACTATACTAAATCTATATCTATTGGACATCAAATAGAATTGGTACTTTCAGAAGTCTCTTATTTGATTCTATTAGTAGATGTCTAAGTTAAAGAAGTTAATGACGAAGCAGGGGAAAGTATCAGCAATCATCAAATTGGTTTAAATTAAATCTCAGCAAGCACGAATTTAACAGATTTCTGCTCAAATTAGTTTTCAAAAAGTCATGATTTATTATTCTTTTTAAATTTTACAAATATTACACTAGCTAGTACCTAGGTATCACTGTTCTGCGTCGCGGAAAATTGAGTTAGACGATTTTCCAACCCCGGTGTCTCAGTCTCTATACATACTATACTATCACACATGGTCTTTTTTTTATATAAGTATGTATTATTTTTTAGGGAAATTATAATCATATTATTCACCGAACATTTTATTTTATTTTTGTGCATGTTCATTTCTACTTACGTGACAAATCTATGTTACATTTTGTGTACTTTTCACGTACATTTTTAAAATTAATTAATCATTTTGTAAATAACAAAAATAATATATTTTTAAGCTGATACAGTTTGCAAGGTTTGATCCTTTAACTCTCTTTATTTTTGATTATGTAGGCACACGTGCTGTGTATATAATTATTATTTTTTCAAATGAGTTAATGATCTCTTGTTCACATTACATATTTTAACCAACCATAACTTTAATTATAATTTCCATTGAAATTTCAATACCTTCAATACATACAATATTATAACTTATAATGTCAGCAAAAATTTGATTACACATGTTTATTGAAAATACGTTTTTATGGTCTTCAAAATGGTTTAACATAGTTTTAATGTAATTTTGAGATTGTGTTTATTTTACAGAACGTTTTTGATTTCAAATTTGATTTATATTATTACACTTTTCATTTTTGTTTAATTCTATATTAGTATGCAGTATGCAATTATGAATTAGAGAAAAATATTGAGTGTAGGTAATTTAATATTATTAGAATTAGTAATAAATGTGTAAGCATAAATGAAATACTGAGTTATTATCAGCTATTATCTAGACATTGGTATTTTCAAAAATTTTTAAATAAATATCTAAATACAATACATGTCTATCAGTGGAAAATATTTTTTACATTTAAAAAAAAATAGTTATTTCATTAACTTTTTTGATGTTTTGTTTTGTTTGTAAGTTGTTATTAGGGGGCAGGGGGGGCGTTGAAAAAACTTTTTTTGTATGTGTGGCAAGGATTCGTTGCTTAAAATCCCGGGTGGTCCCCCATCCGGGAACTAGCAACGCCGGCCGTTCAGTACCTACACTCTGTGCGTTTCCGCAGTTGAGTGAGCACACCAAGCCACAACATTTTAACATTTATCTTTATTTTTAATAAACTTTATATAATATTATGGTGTTTACTATTAATTATAGTAAAAATTATATTTAGTATAATATTAAAAACTTTGTTTTATTTCCACAAGTAATATTAGTCATTAATAATTATATAATCTTAGTATATTGAAATATATTGAAATATTAATTTAGCAGTCTTCTTTTTAAATTGCTAAACAAATGTTGGATACTAATTAATTACTCAATAATAATTTATATTTAATACATTAGGTTATGTACCTTCACTGTAATTCTATTCATTTTAATGCTCAATGTTTTGACGAGTTATCATATATTTATGTAATTATTCATTTACCGTCATAAATTAATCAAGCTAATTTTATTTATTCATCGATATATAGGTACCTAATATAATATATATTATTAAACGAGTGTTTTACCTATAAAATATTTATAAAGCGCTAAAATCTAAGATGTTTAAAAGAAAGAATAAAAACGATTACTTTTTATTATTTATTTTCTTTACGATATAAGTACTTTAACGTAATATATATTATATATGTTTATCATAATTAAAAAATGCTCGGTATTTTAT
>CARXXK010000004.1:32353926-32518003 GCA_949089665.1 Macrosiphum euphorbiae | reverse complement strand
ATTATCTCATTTTTCATAAACGTCATCCATCAACACTTTTTATTCCTGATGGATATAACGACCCACTTATTTTTCAGTAGCGTTCGAAACTAATACCCGAACGTCACTAAAAATGTACCCATCATGTAATAGGTTGCGATGTTTAAATATTTAAAGGGCACATAGCCCCTTTTAATGATGACATCATGCAATAATTTATGGTTATAATTTATAATAGTAGTTACTTTGTAAATCACTATATTTACTAATAAAAATTGTTCAATGCGAATAATCATCCCTCATCTAGCATTACTAAGGAAACTATTAAATAATAATGTCTTTAAATATAGCACGTGTTTAGTTTGTTTTTACAGTGTTTGTACACATGCATATATATCATTCGTTACAAATTTTTTATAATGTTGTGTAATAAATATAATATTTTTATGTATCTTCGATCTCTCAATAGCCACTATTCAGAAGGTTATTATTAACAAAATAAATATTATTTTATCATATTTTTATAAGGTTCTAAAATGTTGTTCAATTCATTAGTAAGTGACTAGAATTATTTAAAAGCTAATACAAAAATTCTAATTAATTAACGAGTCATTTTTGAAGAAAACGTATAATATTGAATGCATAAAAATATAAAATTATGTTTTTTCAATCCTTCAACTAGTTCATAACTACGACTTGACAAACGATTTTTAAATAGACATTTTATATAGTTTATTTGAGCTTGGGTTTCACAAAAAAAATATTTTACAGTAGGTATAATTAATTCAGTAGACGAAAGTCGTAAAATCACGAAATTCAGAATAATCAGAAGTGGAATATAAATATTAATGGTTATGTTTTATAAACACTCGGATCGCTTATTGAACATGGAATATAAACACGTTGAAACAAGCTGATATTTATTGTTGGACAGTTATATGGTTCCTATGTAATAAAAAAAAAAAATCGTGTGTAATTCCGTTGAAATGTCGGGGTCATCCCAAAATATACGAGTAAAACGACTCGATTACTGTATCCGGGGAAAACTTTTACATACACCAGCGTTCAAGGGATGAAAAATTATCATTGTCAAATGATGGTCAAATGCTGTTTGGAGCAGGGCGATTTTTATGTTAGGTACATTTTTCAGCTGGCCTGAGGCCAAAGTACGAGAGACTCATAAAACATTGTGGTCAAACAAACAATGGACCTATCGAGGACTAGGACCCAGGCGTGGATAGTGGCGAGAAGGGGAAAAAACACTCTCCCGAGAAAAATCTTGTGCTATAAGCGATTTTATGATATTGTTTATGCGACACGAAATGCTCTAGTTTTCGATGGGTTACAAAAGTATAAGTTATTTACGTTATTTTTTTGGGAATAGGCGCGCACATTAAATGTGAAGTTTCAAGACGGAGGGTTGTATGAGATGTGGTTGACCGATATTACTAGATTACCCGAACGCTGTAGCAACCTTAAATCGATAATGGTAAACTACCTACTTGTGTTTATAGCTCAAGACTATTTAATTATGAAGTATCAAAAAGCATGTGCAATAATTTATTATAACTATAAAAATCGTAAACCGTTTTTGAATTTATCTAAACATAAAATAGAAATACTTCTGGAAATGTTTCATTAACTTTTTTCGAACAATGTAATATAATTATATGAATTAAATAAAAATTTAACTATTATGAAAGTTGATTATTATTATTATTGTTTTTTTTTATTGTAGAATAATACATTTTCATAGGTACCATAGTTTCCATTTAATGAAATAATATTGTTAATCTTAAATCTTAAAACTATTGCATTGATAATTAACTAAAATGTATAATTATGATGAGTGCAATATTATAATAATGAAATTAAAAATAATAAATTAATATCTCATAAGCAAATACGTTATTGAAATATTCAATTTTTTAATAAGTGCTATCATTAATAATACATTATTGGTATTGACGTATTGCCACTATAATATCTTTATAAAACTAATGAATTATTTACTAAATGTGATGTACAGTCAGTACCTACCGCAATCTCCATTTTACACTGCCTAGTGGCCTCAAATCTATATAATTTACCAAAGACTCGGATTTTATACAACCATACTAACATATTTTTTTATTTTTTTTTTAAATGATATTACGCAAACTAATATTTTGTAATAACGTTTTAGAACAATAATTGTTTGTTTAATATTCTTGAATGTTATTATTATATTATACACATTGTAGGATTCCCTACATATAATATAACTGTTGCAGGCAGATAAAAATATATTTTCATAATTATTATTTATAACAGAATAATCGCCATTCTCACCCGATAGCACGCACGGGTCCACGTCTAGGTAAAAATAAAAAATATACACAAACGTTTAGATACTGCAACAGTCCTCAAGCATCCTTTCAAACCAATTGCTGTCAATATTGTACACCTATCTATATTATAATAGAGTAGTTGGTTAGCTTTTTCGAATGTATATTTTATATCGACATCGATTTCATTATATACAATTGATAACATTTTATATCACTAAATCATACAATAAAAATTCTGGACAGCAAAAAACTCCTGATTGAGTACTTAATTTAGATTTCAAACGATGCTGTGGCCTATTGGAATGTTGCTGTCAAATTGTATTTAATATAAGTCACTCATTGCTAACTGCAGCCCACCAACTACGCTCCCAGTGCCTGTTTCCTTATCGCACATCTCAATTATTTATTTCGAAATCGTATGGCAGTATAATCAAGGGCAGTTAAAAATTATCGTAAATAGTAATAATATATTTGACAAATTTGTCAAAATATTGACCCAAACAATTATCAGGTACTTACTATAATTTTTTTATCTTAAATAACATTGTATGGACATAGATATTCTGAATTTTCAAATTTATTTTAGGTCCTACTCTCAAACATAATATAAATGTAAACAATTTATTATCAAAGAATACCATCACACCTCGATTACAGTGTTTTTTGATTCGGAAAAATTTTCCCTAGATAAATTGTTAATTATGATATAATATAGTAAATCTCTTTATATATATATTTTTCTGTCCATATGTATGTCAATGAACTCCTCCTAAACGGCAGGACCAATTTTTATAACATTTTTTGTGTTTGACATGGTTTGGATTCACAGTTGGACCCAGTAGGCCCAACCCTGAGAGGGACTCAACAGGGATTTTGAGATTTACGATGGAAATGTTGGTTTATAAATGGTTTCTTTTGGTTATAGGAGAAATAATTATATTTTTTTTTGCATATGAACTGTTGCAGTTAGTTACTCGGGCAGATGAGGTAAAACCATCCACAAAATCGTCACGTTTATGGTTTCGATTAAAATATTATATCTTAAAACAAATATGAAAAGTTGAATGTATATTAATTGTAGCTATTATATAGGTTATCGAAAACTACTTAGCCATTTTGTGAACAATTTTAATTATTCTTGGAGATGTCAGGAAAGTTTAAAGAGTATAGTTTGATCCACGTCAGATTTATACAAAGTGCTATCCAATCCACCACAAATGAAATGCCCATCTTTTTAAAATCAAAAAGCTACGCAATTTTCTGTGAATTGTTAGCTAGGTACACCAAAACCATGATACACTTATGTAGTTATGTATTTGCATTTATTTAAGTGCCAAATCGAGTTATACAACTGATATTGGAATGTTGATTCATCCGAAGTTAATAGCCTCAAAAAAAGACTGGATTGTTTTCAATAAAAGTTATATTATGAATAAATTACTTGAAACTTGGAGGGTGTTTATAGCTTGATTATTCAACTCCTATATAGGCTATAGATAGCTAAAGGGGTAGCTCACACATGATTTTTTTTTTAGCTTACGAAAAAAAAATGTTTGTTCATTTAAATAATTGTAATGAGTTACATATACTATTACTACTATACTATATTAATATAATAATTAGAAGATAATATTGTATATACATTTTGTAAAATTATTTTGATTAAAAATACAAATCTTTGGCCTGGAAAACGTCCGGTGGGACAATATATTATAGTTATTAGTTTTTAACATGTATAACTTTAGCTATTGTACAAAATGGAAATTATTCAAATGCTTCAATGTCGATGTTTAGTTAAGTGTAAAAATACAATTAAAATCGAATAAAAACCTAATGCGCTTATTGTCAAATGCTGAAGATACCTTTATTCTGTACGTAGAATTGTTTTTTTTTTTTTTTTTTCAATAACGTTATATTAAAATAACTAATAAGTAATAGAAATTGTTTGTAAGCACTAAGCCTCTTAAAAAATTGTATTATTAAAATACGAAAAAAACCAGATGAATTACATTTCATTTATCTAAAAAGCAATCGAACGTTAATACCAGGGAAATTCCGGAATTAAGCTTGGGGAATGTGAATTGTAATTGATGGTAAAGAAGACGTTTTACGCGGTGAGTATGAGGGTGCAGCCCTTCAGGTGGAGGACTACTATAACACCTCCGGGCGATTTTCTTTATCTCGGAAAACCGACCGCCTGTTTTCGTTTTACTATTTTTCTCTCCCCCCCAACCATAAAAACACCAAAGCACCACAAACACTGCCACTCATTCTACTTATTTTCGTTTTTCTTTGGCTTGTATTTTTCCCGGATGCGTTTGCCGTTTAGATTTGTGCTCGCCGTTTGCTGGCGGACACTGTAATTGCCCAAATTTATTGCGCCTAAGCGTTAGAGTTCAGGTCCCCGAAGATTTACTGTTCCTGGATTATCCCCGGTTTTAGGAAATATTGCATATATCCACGTTTTAATGGCCCCAGCGACCTCGGTACACCGCCAGATGAATATATTTATTATTATTATTACACCACCACGTTTCATCACCTCTATGACCTCAATCCAAGAGCGGCTCAGTACGACCCCGATCGCATAATCCTAATTTAATGGAAACTATACAACAATACCGAATCCTGGCTCTGGATTAATCTCGTCTTCATTGGTACTGCGTAGTGTTATTCTGCTGCTGCTATATGTGTGTAGTACGCAAACAATGTTTGGTGTATGGTTTGAGCAGTAAACGCATTAAATGGTCGTAAAATGATGATATCGTTGAGTTGTTCAATAATATTATATCATCTATCTGTGTGTATTATATTGTGCTGAACCCGCAACAATAATGATAGAATATAGTATAATGTTTTTAGCGTTTCACTTGAACTAAATACAAATTCGTGTTTTTAAACATACCAAAATAATATAATCCATGTCGTTGTATTATTGTTATTTTATTATTATTTGACAGGGATAATAAATATTATCGCATAAGTGTTTAGTGTTTTTTTTTTTGTCATATATGTAATTTAATTATTTTTAATTCAAAAACATGATACATAAATTGGGTATTTCCCAGACTCCAATATAATACATTTGGATAAATAATCGTGACAATTCGAAAATAAAATTAAAAATATAAATATGTGATATAATAATATAATACGTTTACTTCATACTTCAATTATGGATAAATCATATTTGTGAAAGAATAACATTTACCATTCAGTATATTATTAAAAAAAGTTTTTTTTTTTAATATAAAATTGATTTCATTATTTTTGGAGCACCCTTCAGCATTCCTAATAGCGCATTACGTATTAAAATACAATTAAAAAATCTGTTTATCGTAATATTTAATTACATTAAAACATTAACGTTAATTAAATACTTTTATTAAAAATAGGATAAATAAAAAATGCTGATTTAAAAGCAGAAGAAAATATTAAAAATAATTAAATTGAATTTGTTGCTAGGTATATTATATTTGTAATTATATAAAATTCATGTTCATTTTGTGGAATTTCTGGGATACAATTATAATGAGTTACATTTTGAGGAGTTTAATTTTAATAAATAAAAGGAAAAATATTATGACAAATCATTACATTTTAGATTCTGAGGGGAGCGAACCTATCTTATATTTGATTTATGGTGGTGCATGTTTTTTGTAACTGGCGTCACTTATTTGGGTAGTAAAAATTCTTCAATGTATTATTACACTTGTTGTTGATAAAGAGTTTTTATAATAATTTGTTTTCAACTTTAAATTTGGCTCTCTCAACATTATGTCTTTTTTTTACTATGTATACATTCAACACGTAGTTAACGGTATTTAGCTACAACACTATATAGAGTTAGTCTTTACCTAT
Source organism: Macrosiphum euphorbiae (assembly GCA_949089665.1). Taxonomy (NCBI): domain Eukaryota; kingdom Metazoa; phylum Arthropoda; class Insecta; order Hemiptera; family Aphididae; genus Macrosiphum; species Macrosiphum euphorbiae. The sequence goes on along the minus strand of CARXXK010000004.1, from coordinate 32,511,833 downwards.
ACAATTTAAATAACTCTACACGGTATGAGATTGGGGTGAATCAGGTTGAGATTAAATTTCAGAACACTGTGTGCGAGTGAGATAATGTGAATCACTTGTCCATGGTCTACGTAGCTTACGTTATTCATGAGAGGATATTATAACCAATATAACCATAGCAAGAAATTCTTTCCGTTGATCTGTCTTAAAAGAAAATCGAACGTGGCCGCCGACCGTTTTTCCCAACGTCCGACGAGCTAACCGTTTCTCAGAGATCCTTTTAAGACTGGTTAACCATACGTTTTATAATGTATCAACATGGTATCTATAATGGCACTGCGTATCCTTGTTATTCACCACGCCGTCAGTTAATCAGTCTGAGGGAAACGCGGTTACCGCTGGCCTATTTTCCCACGAAGACCGAGATGATGTTCGATTCTTGATAAAACCATTCGTGAACTTACATAAGTGCTGTATTGCACTACGATAACTTGACAAAACTAGTCTATATAATTCTTTACTGCGATTGGATTCGCGATACTCGTCACTTTCTGTCTACGTTACCAATATCCTGAAGATTTGTAGTTGGCGGTGCGACGGTTAAATAAATATAAGCTATATATAATATTATTTACGAGTTCCAGAAGTACTACACTTATGTATTGTGTAGAAATGTTTGTTAAATCCAAATAAGTCCTTGAAAAATTATTCGCGGTAGGTGAGTCTTTATACGTGTCAAAAAAATATTATCTAATTACATTGAAAATATTGATAAATCAGGACTTTAATGAATACAATATGTTGACCTTTCCTTAAAAATCATCCTGTATAGTGTAAACATATATTGATTAAGCCACTTGATTAAGATACTTTTCTTTGTTGGAGGGGGGGATTTATAGACGATCGACAATGTAGGTGTATGATTTGTTACTTTTTAGAGAAGAAAATGGAAAATTTCACATTTTTTCAAGATGATATTGAAAACAAAATTATGGAACAATAGTTTTTTTTAGTCTATAAATATTAAAAATTAAAAAAAAAAATTTTGCTTGCTCAAAATGTTTGAAAATGTAATACAAGGTGTCTCAAAAGTTTTTATTATAGCCATTTAAAAATATAAAATATACATAAGCACGATTTGGTTTTATAAGCATTTGAGAAAATTTGCCAACATTTCAAAAATCTACAAAATATTTTGTAGTTAAAGAGCTATTATAAAGATATTAAATAGTTGACAATTTAATACAAAATTCTTTATGAGTATTTCATATTAAAACCAATAAATCTAAAAAATATACAAACTATTTTTTTTTTATACATTTGAACAAAATTGTATATTTAAAAAACAAAAGTGTTTGATTATTATTTTATAATTTAAAAATAGTATTCGTGGGGACATCCGACTCTTTAGTATATTTTTATAGTGCATATTTTACACACTGTAATTTAAAAACATTTAGATTAATTTTATGATATTGTCTATTTATAGTCTATACCGTATAACTATAAAATAAAATACTTTAATAATGAATTGCAATATAATATAATATGCTGGCAGACCGTCTCCGCTCAGAATCTTTTTCCGGACCTATGCAATGATTTAATATTGAATTCAGATTTAAAAAATCCATTAAAGTGACCTATTCAACTATTACACTCGACTCCTGAAAAGAGAGCCGTTATCTACTTTTCTCCCAACTTTTAAACAAATTATGTTGTTCTTTGTAATAAATTATAAAATATTATTTATTATATTTATATTTATGTTATAGAATACTATACATATTAATTAAATTGATATTGGTTGGGTATTATACCAGTCCTATTTTGGCTATGAAATGTACCTATGTATTGGGATTTTCCGTATTCGATTACTTCAAAAAACTCATTAATAGTTTTTTTTATGTTTTATTGAGAATATTGATTAATGGCATATATAATGCAAAATAGACGATTTAGAATATAATTTTATTGATGTAAAAAAAAAATTGTATTTCTTTGAACTTATTAAACCTTTGGTATACACAAAAAATAAATTAAATATATTTATACATACTCTTGTATTGATGATAAACTTCGTTATGAAAAATTGTATGATATTCTACTATAACATGCTACAATTTGTATAACCACATAATAATATATTCAAATATTTTGTACATTTTTTTATTTGTCTACGATGAAAGCAAATTACATTTTAATCTCCTTACTCGTTAATATTTTATTATTAATTAAATCAAACCAACCATTAAAAACTATTATCATAACCCATCGTAATATTTTTTTTCTTATACAACTAAAATACGAATGATATAATGATTTATATTATTTATTTAAATGGAACTATTTAGTGATCATAAATAATTATTGTTATTGTACTTGATATTGAAAAAAATGTATGTTTCAATGACATTATATATTTTCTAAATTATTCATTTATTTAGTCTGATTCATTGATATTTTACAATTAATACATTTTGAGACTACGACATTCTTCACTAAACTCAGAATCTAACACCCGTTACCTTAAAAACAAAAATGAATTAACTATAAATATTGTGAATTAATTATTGCCTCAGTAGTTATAAATAATATAATATTCAATAATATATTCCATAATATTATAAAAGTTAATTTTTTAGTCAACTTTTTTTTTTATTATTAATTAAAGTTACACTGACGTATGTCATCTTAACTTATTGTTGATTAAATAATTCTTTTTAACATTTGAAAAATAGATAACAATTAGTAATAAATGTCAACTTAATATGATAGCTTTGTTTTAAAATTCTGAACTATAGTATTTTAATACCATATTGAGTTAAATCCAAATTAGGTATATAATACTATCAGTTTTAAAAATAGGTATAATTCATTTTGTTTAACATGATACAATTTGTTTTATCGATAATAATATACCTACAACACTTGCAATATATGATTATTGATTTTGTAATGCTTGAATTTAAATTTTTAAGAAATATAATATTATACATGTTAAAGAACTTTGACCCTCCAAAACTTAAAACTATTGAGTTTTCATTTCATAAACGTGGTTTGAGTGACAATAATGCAAAAACCCGTCTTTAAGTTATGTCAACTTACAAGAACATTTTCAGTTGTATATTTTTATGTATACAATTTATGGCAGGAGATAAAAATATTATTTTTGTAAGTAGACAACAATGGTTAATCCAAAATAATTTTCTAACAAAGTATTTCTTTTAAAATGTTTCCAGCGCCTTAACACGTTTATATATTTTACATAATTTGTAATGCAAAATGCAATTTTGATCAGCTAACAAATTCACTGTCCCCTTGGAATAAATAGTGCTGTCGTTTTTAGAAGAGTTTAACTTAAATTTGCATGTTGTTAGGTCTCTAAGGTACGCAAGCCTTGTTGAATGTTGATACGGAATGTAAAATTATGTTATTGGAAAACTATATAATTCAATGCAAGTTTGTGAACGTCGGAATCTTAAAAATTATACTCGTAATTTATAAACTATTAACATATTTTTATAAAACTGTTGTCAAAAATATTTTCCCTTTAAACTAATAACAATAAATTGTTTTCATAAGATCACTACCATCTATACCTACTGGAAACATATAGTTTATATATTTATTGTATTTTGTTCAATTTTATAGTGTGTATTATTTTATTAATACAATATTTTAATTAAAACGATCGGACATTCAGCTTTAGTGATTACAAATATCCAAATTTTTATCGACGACTTACCAAAATTATTTGGTAAATACGGCGTATTATTAGTACCTATTTAAACAATTTATTCAATATTACCGTCATACAAATTAATATAATAATTCAAACGTTTTGAAAATGTAGAAAAAAAATTATTTACAAGATCTCAGAAACAAACAAACAGCACATTTGATTAAAATGATTAAAATATATATATATATATATATTATTCTCAGATATATTTGTATCTTATACATACAATTTCATTTTCAAGAAATTAATCTAAGTAATTAAAAAAATTGTGACAGTTTATTTAAATGAGATATTTTCTTAAACAAGTTTATAATACATTTTATATTTTTTTCTATCACATTTTTTTCACATTTACGCACACAATTTATTCTTCCATAACAATTCCTGTAATCACAATTAATCTATGTGTAAATGTTAATTAGTTTACGTTTATATAGGGCTTATAGACTAGGAAACTATTGAACCAAATATCACCAAATTTTTCACCCATTTTCTTTAAGACTACGGAAGTATTCATTGCTTTCTATTATTCTATACATTTGTATAATGTGGCTCAAACATGAATTTTGATTTGGTTTACGAAAGTCAAATATTTGTTTTTTTTTATATAGGTCGTCATTGGTTAAAGAATTTAAATTTAAAAAAAAAGCCTGTCGCTAAGACTTTCCAACCTGAGATGCGTTGCTATGGAATTTGCTATGTACATGTTAGAATTAGTAACTTTGATTTTCATAATAAGTCATTATAATGATTATCAGTTGTTGCTTATCAATGTTTATCTGCATGATGGAGGTTACAGAGACGCGTGAGAGAGTATTACCTAGTATAAATTATAAGTTAGTATTATATATGCTTGTATAAACTAGTACTTAAACTGACCTAACGTCAATAACCTAATGTTTAAAAATAGAACAGGCATACAAATGGGACTTGAGTAACAAGCTAAAAGCAAACGTTCATCTAGATAACAGTTTACTCCAGACAAACCTGGTGTGTATCCGAGTCCCCGATGTTGACCGTATGGATCTTTAGTCTGTGGACCACAGAATAAATTGGCAGTTATCGTAGCTGTGGTAGTGAATTTTACACACTAGGAACAGAGGAGGGTGTAATAAATAAATTATTGGGTGATACATAATCAATTTTCTGTGCTCAAAGAAAAACTATTATCTCCTGAAGGAGTGGCCGCTGATCAGTTCGCGTCCTCACGGAAAGCTTCCACTACAATTTTTCAAACCGCTAGGATACTTGAGATGCAATCTTAAGACAAAGTGTGTATCAAAGAATTGTAGTTGTCAATCCTCAGGACTTCTATATGTAACTCAAAATATCATGATAGATTATCTTGTTGCAACATGTATAATATCAAATAATATAATTTAGAGTCAACTAATATTTAATAATAAATATAAAAATATAACGAATGTATAATTTATCTTTTGAATTTGTAAGTAATTGTGTTTATTGTAAAAGTTACTTTTTTAGTCTATTCATCTTTTTATTACAAAATGTAAACATTCACAAGTTAATGTCTACATCTAAGTTGAAATTGACATTCACCAGAAGTTTTGGTGAATGTTGACATTCTCCTTAACACATACATAATATATAATATTAGGTAGATACTAAGGTTCCTATATAATATTAAAACAAACGCAACAAAAGTAAAACTGTTGTAAACTTAAAAATACAACTGTAAATAAACAATTAATTTCATTTTTAAGTTGAAATTATTTCTAGCATAGGTACATTATTTTATTAAATAATATCATATAATATCCAAAAAGTATATCAACAGAATAATTTTGCTCGAACTATTTACATATTTGTGCCGTTTTCATTTGTAAATTAATAACTAATGACTGATGCACTATATAGTACCATTTTTGAATGTCAACTAAAATATTGAATGATATATTAGTTTTATATTTTAATGTCCGTTTTAATTTCATCATCGTTTTTTTTTTTGTTTTTTTACAAAATTGAAAGTATGAAGCAAAATCACCAAAATGATTTGGGATTTGAATTATGATTATGCTTATGTTCGTACTGATTACATCTGTTGAAATAATATTAGCATAAATAATACATTTTTGGTGTATTGTATATAAATATCAAAGGCATATTTCAAGAGAAGTAGATACATATGATATCGTGATGGGAAGGACGAAATTCTCGTTCAGCAAATAATGGTGTTTTTGATCGAATTAGGCCAAACATATTCTGGGTATTTATTTAATTATGCGATATAACATATTTTTTATACCATCCACTGAAACGATGATACGTGTATGCATATATTTTATAGTGTGAATTATGAAAAGGCGCTGTAGAAAATATACCGAGCACATCCCCAGACACTGACGGGTTAAGGGGAGATTAGAACGCATTGCCGGCAGCATAATATTATAAAATGAACCGCAACGAGGTGGGCTGACGTGGACGAAGAAAACATAATAAGTAAAAATTGTAGCGAGTGACAGGCTGATTTTGAAAAGTTGATTATTTTATTATAATTCCGACACGACAGTATTGTTATATGAAGAAAAATAAAGTTATAACCTCAGTTAATAAAATATTCATATTTTAATTTACAGTTTTACACCTCACGAAAGATCCACCGGAAACAAAAGTTATTAGTTGGCTATTTCTGGGAGACATGCAAACTTCCCAAATTCGTTTTCCATTTTTATTCATAAGGCTTTCTGGAGAAGATTAACGGCGACGAGGGGAGACAAGTTAGAAATAAAAATTATATGCATACGAATTGGTATACACTATGCAGATGTAATACACTTTTTTTGCTCGTGTTAGACCGCGATGACTAACAAAATAATTTGATTTTAGACTTTAATACAATACAAGGTTTGATAAAATCATAAAACAACAAACCGTCACACATTATATACTATTATAAAGTTATGTATGATTTTTTTTTTCAAAATATAAAATGCATAATCCTCAAAATAATATAGCTCTTTTATTATTATTTATTTGAAGAGTTATAATATTTATATGATTACAAATTTTCATCATGAAATGGCTAATAAAATATATATATAGGTATACATAATATAATATATGTGTGTTCATAATTTACTGTTAAAAAATATTTAAATATAATATTAAATTGTAAAAAGTAAAATTATCTTGAAATATATCAATGCGCTTTTTGAATATTAACAACAATAATATATTTTGTATTAATATGCCATTATAGGTACATGTAAAATACTTATTACTTTACTTTTTATGTTCCTTTTGATAAAACAATCAATAGTCTGGGTAGAAAATTGTAATTTGTTTTCATTGGAATTGATGCAAATGAACTATGTAATGTAAAAGTTCTAGTTACAGATTAATTACATTTTTTTTTTTAAATTATTGTTAGATATTTTACTTTTAAATACTAAATAGTATAATAATTTGGTTGATCTTTGATATCAGCCATTCTCATTACTTACATACATTTTTATGTAATTCGTATTACAAAATTTTTTATATTTTCTTAAATAATGAAAAAATACTTACTATCACATCTATGTAAAGCGTTTAAAATACAAAATCCGTCATTACCACATATTAATGCAATTTAAAGTTTAATTAAAATTATTGGACGTCTGCAGAGAAAATTTTAATCACGACCATGTCCATGTTTTCTATTATATATTTTCAATCCGTGTTTAGCAGCCCGGATAAAAAAAATGAATTTCAGAAGCCCTTTTACAATCTCTTCTCGCTTTTGCAAATTATAACATAGGAGCCCTACACAGATATGAACAGGGCCTTTTGATGTATATTTTAATCAGGAATGAGAATAGAAAGAGCTTTATTTTGCTGTTTTCGCTATTTTTTGCATACTGGCAATTAATTTTTCCTGTTTGCTTTCATGCTCTCGAAGAACTGACTTTAGGAATATTATTATGATCAAAAATTATAATATTTGGAATTTTGTCGTTTATCTGAAGAAGAAATGTTTATTTACATTGACTCTGTATATAACTATTTAATATAGGTACCAATATATTTAAAAAACAAAAAAAAAAAAAAATGACAACACTGAAAAACAATTACTACCTAACTAGATTACCACTTGCAGTATTTGAATTCGTATTTATAATATAAGTACAACTGAAAGATTTTAATTGGATTTTGAGTATATTCCATTAGCTATTGAGATTGTTTGAATTTAAGTTCATCGTGAAGTAGGTAAATAATAAACCTATCTGATAATAATTTGAATCTATAAAACACCATCGTATTTACCTTTTTATCGCCCATGTGAGTCGTATATGTAAATATTTGTTTCTACTTTTGTCAAACGACCTGACATTACAAAGATCAGAGACAACTTCAATATTAGTGTTCACAATAAAATCTATACATTAAAAAATCATTAAAACAGTAAAACACTGTGGTTATGTTTCACAATATTGGTGATGGTAAATAATACATTTTCTACACAGTTAATCTTGATATTATTATAGTTCCACCTCGAAAATTTGTACACTTTAATTGTATCTTTCAAATCAACATATAGTTCAGTACAATATTATATATTATAATAGTACACATTTTGAACTGACTGTTATAAAATAATATAATATTATGTCTGAATTATTATAAATAGGTACATATTTAAATGGTAAAAATAGATTTAAAGTTTTTTATAAATCATAATAATAATAATAATAAAAATAACACGCGTACCTATAACGTTTTTTGTTACTTTCTTCACTCCCTGGAGGAAAAATTTGTTGTGTTCATAATAATATTTTATTCATCATTCCTTTTTTTTTTTTTTATGGGGTTTAATTGTTATAACCGCCTAACGTCGTGTCGGAGATGAATTTCAAGTACAATGGTGCGTTGGGAATTGGTTTAGTTATTCTTTAATTGCTCCGCAACGCCTACATCGGTGAGTAACACACACATGAATGATTGGCAGGATATTACCATCATAATAGGTAAAATAATATGCGCTCGGTGGAATACGCGTATTCTGTGTAACTTTGTGGCAATTTTGATTGTTATTTGTTGTATTAACTGTATTCAGCGTCAGCAGATTTGCACTCACGAACAGTATTCCTCTCCAGGTTTAACTTGGCTGCCGCCGATGGTGGCCCCCAAAACTCGAACCAATCAAATGACTTTATCAAAGAAAACTAAAGCCTATATACTGCCAACAATATCTGTGGTAGACGAATTCATCGTTTGCTCATTGATATTTTATTTGTATCCACCATTTTCCATTTTCGCATAGATTATACAAAGCTTAGCAGAAACAATTTTAATTTCGATAACTTTGCTTTGATCTATATTACCGGCAACTAATTAATTAATCTCAAACTTAATATTATGTGTTTATGCTAATAGCTATTCTTGAGTGCTATTCTCTCTTCAAATTTCAAAATGTACAAGTGCACATATCATAAAAACATGATAAATTCGATAAATATTATTACGCACTATAATATAATACCTACATATTAAAAAAAAAAACAAATCACTTGCTTTGTTTTACCAATTGTAATTTGTGTTAACTTAAGCAGAATAATTAAATTCTCTCATATTATTATAGTTACATTTATATGGCTATTTATTTATTGGACGGTTTATGATATTTTATGAACATAAAGGTGTAAAGGTTATTTTACTCAATGTATTGTATTTTTTACATGATCAAATATAAATATTTTTATCATGTTTAAAAAAAATGATATTAATTAAATTTAAATGTTTTTACTATATAATTTTTTTTTTTTGTTACAGGTGAGTGAAGGATTCATTAATGCTGTCCAATAAATATAAGCACTAAAGTGGTACATAAATAAAAAAAACATTCAGTTTTAAACTTTGACATTATTTTTTTATGAATAACTGTCAATCTATGGTTTAGTATAATTAAATAATACTTTTTAATTAACATTATTATGATGTGTTTAATAATTATGATTCATTCATTTGCTGGTAAATATATTTACATTCAGCCAATAACCCAGTAGTCGCCAACCAGTCGATCGCGGTCGACTGGTCGATCTTCCTAGGAATATAGGTTGATCGTTATAAAAATTAATTTTACCATTATTGGTCGATCACTTTATAAATAATAGGATAATGTGGATTGTTATATTGTATTCTAGGAATTTACAATTATCGGTCAATCGTAAAAGTCAGAATTTTTTTTTTCAATTGAAAACAAATGCCTCAGCGACTAAGGGGCCATTGGCTACAATAAATAGTCAGAATTTTCGTCAGTTATAATTTCGAAATTCTCCTGGATGTTAAATGTAGCTCACTTGTTTGAAAAGGTTGGCGACCCCTGAAATAACCGTTAGCGAAACAATATTTTTAATTTTGGTATAAATCATACTGTTTTGAAAGAAAATAAGTCAACATTATTATATAGTCGTATAAAAAAAAATAACGTAAAAAAATAGGCAGGGTATAAAGCTGAAATGAAGTAGACGTGTTTTTTTGGATTCAAAATTATTATAAATTGGGTTGCATGCATTAATAAATAAATATTATGGAAATATAAAAATACATATTTTATGTGGAGCTTTGTGATTTTAAGACTATTGATGTTTTATATATTATTATTATTATTATTATTATTATTATCGATGAATTAAATTAAATTTTTTTAATTTTTTAATTTTTTGATGATTCAAATTGTCGAAGGTCATTACGATTTATTTTTTTAATAAGTAACATTTAGATTTATTACTAAAAACACTTTTTGTAGCAGTAGAAAGTAAAAACAGATTACATTATTACACTAATCAATGATTGATAGTTGAACCCAATATTTGAATAGTATTTCAATCAGAACAATGACGAGTTTTGGAATTACTTGTAATATACTATTATATGCTTTAAAAAATAGCAAACAATACTACAATATAATGAACGAATGTATATAGAAGGTCGTACCTAACCAGTATTTTTCATTATAAAATGCTAAAATATTAGTTATTGTTTTTAAAAACTATAAAAGTCCATGTTTGCTTCCAAATTAAAAAACACATGGCCTATTATAGTAGCCTATCAGACTCCTTCTTATTTTCCTATATTACTTATCTATGCTCATGTTTTTTTACAAATTTGTTACATGAATGTTTTTCGTACCCGAATAATATCCAATATTAACATTAAAGTTGATCTGTAGAGTGCATACAATTTGTGAGGATAAACTTTCCTTTTACGCATGTTCGAGGACTATACTCAGTTTATGTATCTACTTTGGGAAATAAAAAAAACTATTCTCCATTCTAGTCCCGAACTTTACCGCGAGTTTATGATTATGTGACTAAAATGACTGTTCTCGTAGTGAGCATAATATCAGTCAAGTTTCTAAAGTGTAGATTTTTCAATGTTTCCCCTGAGAATTTGTTTTTGTTTTATTGTACACTTTTATAACAGTATTAAAGTATTATAACGATATATTTGATGACAATTTCTCTATTAATTTAGAAAAAAACATAATTTTTTACCGTCTCCCTCTAAATGTTTATTGTTATTTTTTGAAGACGATGTACTCTATATAGTTAATAGATATAGTATAAAGACACTGTTAATGAAAGAGATTCTAGATTATCTTTTCACCATTATTTTACGTTAAATATACTTGGAGCAAATATATTACATAGGTACTTAGAGAGTTAATCGTGAAATTAGAAAAATAAAATCTTTTATTCTCTCTTCATTGTGAATTAAAAGCCATTACCTACATTAATTATAAATATTATAGTTTGTTCTTTTTTTCGTATAACGCTAGTAGATGTATTTGCATCAATATGATATATAATATAGAGTTAACAACACAACAATTTAAGTTACGGTGTAAGGGCAATGTTAAATTAATTTAATTTTTAAAATGCATTAAATAATAAATATTATATTATTTGTTTTAAAATTTACATTGTTAACATATTAATAGATACCTAAAACTAAATTTTCCTGAGCCATTTAATTTTATGTGACTGCTGAATTCGTAGAGTTTTTTTTAGATGTATAGATGAATACATTATGTGAATATGATAAAATAAATAAGCTGATTTTATAATAGTAATTAACTCTCCGGATTTCAAGTGCTTAATATAAATAGTAAGAATAATAATAAAATTATACACGAAGCTTCTCAAAAGTTTTTTTTTACCTACTACACTTCTCGGAATATCTTTTAAACATAGTTTATGCTATAATTTTAAAAGTTAGTTATTTTATAAAATATTTTTTTTATGAACCCCTTATAAACAAATGTATAATTTAAAACCAAACATGTATCAAATAAACAGCCACAATATAATATTGTTGGATTCGACATTATCATTATAAGTACAGCTAAGTATTTGCATTATAGTTCATTGAAAAACTTAATGAGTGCAAATAAATCTTTTGAATTCATTTCTATTATCACCCATAAAATAGAAAATAAGCTATTAGATACAGCTAGATTTCATATTAAAAAAAAAAAAAAGAATAGAAATAATAATTAATATATATCTCTCTTTATTATCTCAAAGAACCTATATATAGATACATAGAAAAGGGAAAATATTTTACATAATTTTAAAATATAATTGATACTCAATTTTAATTACTAAAAATTACTAAAATAATGAATTTAATAACAAAGTGAATTTTTTTTAAGAGTATACAATTTTATAATTTAAAAATAAAATTGAAATCTTATAATATTTTTTTAATTATATATCTTCCATGGGAAAGTAGTCACATTTAATTTATATTGTATTAACGAAGTCTATAAATTATTATAAAATAGTATGTGTTAAATTTATTAGTTAATAACTGTGATAACCAACGTTGTGGTGTTCGTTTGGAGCAAAATGTTGATTCTCAAACAACGTATAAGTATCGCCCACGTTGAACAAGGTCGGATACTTTAATCCCTTAAACAAGTTTAACACTTTAGCACTGCTATGCAAATATTACCCTATCATTATCAATACATTGCAATGTGATTAAGTATGCAAACACAATGTTCATGTTAGTGCATATTTGTGTTCAAACCATTTTTTATTAGCCACAGCTGATGTACAATAAATATAAAATAATACACCAAAAATACAACAAAATCTGCCCAAATCGTTATATAATATTAGGTACATGGGTAAAATAATAATTGCATACCTACATATTTTTAAAGATTCTGAGTGGAGCGATAAATGTATTATTTAGAATGATGTGTGTGATTTGTTTTGGGTCTGTATAGAACAAATGTTTCAAGTTTAAAATTTGAGATTGGTTTCTGATATAGAAAATTGAATCTAGTTGGTACTTTTATAAAGTCAAAATTGAAAATTCCTGGTGTTGTTCAGTATTTTCAAAATAATTATGGGAAAGTTGAAATTGTTATGCAGAATCAATTCTTGAACTGTAAATACTTCCAGTTTCAACCAAATGCTTATATTATTTTGTTGCTAAAAATTCCTAAAATGTTCAATTTATCTACACCTAAAATTTGAAAAATGAATACACAGTTTATCATAACAGTTGTTATCCATTACAAAGACCTACTCAAGACGAATTACGCATAACTCCTACAACAACTACACTTTTTTCTTTATTTATTTACTTACATGTATTCAAACACTTTTTGGTTTATACTTAAAATTGACTGCATACCCAGACAATAATGTTTTAAAATTTAATTTGTTTTAATTTTTTTACTATAAATTTACCTAGTGCTCCAGACTCCCAATTTTTTGTTTGTACATGAAACAAGAGTTAATTTTATTATATATTTATCAGCTGTTCCAGATGTCCTCTGAATGATCATTTTTTTAATTTCATTAAAAACGAATTATAGTTATAAAATAATGTTTTGGGTTTATGAATATTAGACTTAACTGCAATTTCTAACTTACCACTATACCACTACTTTATAGGTATAATTTTTTTTTTTCATTTTTTCCTTCTTAAAATCGATTTACTTGAAGGTGAATTTCCAAATTTAATTTGAAATCTGAGTTTCACATTCATATTTAAGAATCATTATAATAAGATACCTGTAAGGTACCAATGACCTGCCAGTTTACATTTTAATACAATACTAACTAATTAAAACAGACCTTTTCTCTTGAAAATACATTTTGATATCAATCCTCATGGAAATATACAAGATAATTTGAATTAGCAAATCTATGTTAAAAAATTAAAATTTTACTGTAGATACCTATTTATTTTTATTTACAACTTGAACATATACTTGTATACTAAAAAAATGTATACCTAATATATATTTTTTTTTAATATTTAATTTATGGTACTGTTTATTTTGTACAGCTGAGTGTATAGTTTCATATACATTAAACAGCTATATTCATATCATTTTGTAGTAAATTGAAATTAATTGTAAATTTTTTAGTTTTTTCGGCCACTTTAAACCACTTTATATGTAATAACAATAAATACGAGTTAGCGATTTATTTTTCGTGACATTGTTTTCAGAGACTGTTGCGTCTAGTGGTTTTATGCAGGAAGTAATTTGCATGTACTGAGTTTTCCGTCGGAGGCTCGTTTCCAGTTTCCGGGTTTCTGGTCCCTTCCCTCCCAAACTTCATCCAAATCCATTGCTAAGGAAATCGCGGTCACAACTTTGGCAAAGACTTGTAATGCAGCGCTTCATCTCCGGTCCACGTCCCATAAATAACAATATTCCCCAAAGGAAAACAATAATCGTACACACACAGCTGAATAATTGTAAAAAAAACTACACTATAATCACTAAAAACAATAATATATTTAGTTAGATACCAAAATATAAATGATAACATAAAACCCGGGGAAGTCTCTCTGCTGTATAGTAGGGTTTGCATGATCCTGTTAAAATTGAATTCATTGCCAACGAAAATGGTTCTGAGCGGAAGCGACGTGTCAGCCTCTATTTCTAAGGATATATTTTATAACTTATTTAAATTTCTATATATTATTTGTTTTTCTATTCATTTAACTACGGGGGAGGGGTAGTGGCGTATAACTTCTATATACATATTCATCCCCCTTATATTATTTATTTTATCATAGTTATTAAGTTACCTTTATAAGTCAATACCTATAAAGATTAGTTAGTATAGTATAAATAGAGTTAAATATTATGTTAAATATTTTGAAAATTTCATTATATAGGTACTTATATGTATAGAAATTAATAATAATGTAGGTATTGTTGAATTACAACATTATAGCTAAAATTGTTAAAGAAAAAACCGTTATTTTACGTTGAAATAACATATTTTGTAAAAATTTAGGTCATCAAGCTTTCAGACATCTACAAATGTTTATTCAACAATTTTAGAAAAAAACTTAAATTCGAAAATCTTAAATGCTTATAAATAGGTTAATGAGGTATAAACATTAACAAATATTATTGTGTATATACAAGGAAAATTTAAGTTAATAATTTATTTAAATGTATATTAAAATAATGTTTATAGTTTCTACAGTATTTTATTTTTATATGTATAACAAAAACTGTTTGAGAAAAAATCATTAGAATATTTAATGTTGTCAAAATTGAAACTTCAATCACTCATGAACAATGTATGAGCTACAATGTAGCTTTACACTAAATCTTATGAGGAATTTTGTATTACATTTTCTATGTTTTTTCACTTGGAATAGAAATGCTATCTTCACAAATAAAAAAAAAGTCAAGAATTCGATGTCAAATGTCCATAAATAGCTCAAAAAGATCCAATAGATTATCATAATTATATTAACTCTAGAAAGTGCTAATATAATATATCTAATCAAAAATCAAAAATATCCTTCTATGTTTGACATTAAAGAATTTAATTAAAAAAAAAAAAAAAAATTAAAAATTGTAAAAACAATTCATAATTTATCGCTCCACTTAAAATCTGAAACTATAATTCGAATTAAGCATAAAATATCATTACAAAGCAAATTGAAAAATGTATCTGTACGGCTATATTAAATTCATTTTTAATTAAATTTCTGTCAATAAGAAACCACTAGTTATATTATATTATGCTCTTCAATGAAGAATTACATTTATTCAATGTATTATTATAGTATTGATATACTATTATACACAAATAGCGTAGGATGTATTACTGGTATCCACCAAGGATCATAGTGGATTACGAGTAGTCACTCGTAACACACTTAACAAGAGGGTCAGCGCTCGATTAAGCAAACAATTTCGATTGAAGGCAAGATACCATGAAATTAAATTTTGTTACAGTTTATATTGTAGTCTAATCGATGTTTACATTCGATAACTGCTCGTTGGGTGGATAGTTATTAGCCAATAATATTTGGTAGTTGTTTGATTTTTGTTTTTTTTTATTATTTAAATAAATACACAGATGAAATGGACACTGTAAACTTAATATAGCCGAGTCGCAATAACTTACAAATATTCATAACTAAAAGTTTTTCTTTGCTTCCTGAAGTGTAATATTTATAATAGGTGAGTGCCATACTTAATTATTAATTTACGCAGTATGATTTGTCTATCGAGAACATTCGACTAATTTATCAAGTTTTGTGTATCTGAGGAACTTTAACAGCTTATTAAGTTATTTACAGTATTTCAGCGGAAGCAAAATCAATTGACAATATTTACCTATCATGTTCCTTTGTATATCAATGCATGATAGGTTATAACACTAGTCGTGATTTAGTGGTTATGGTTGATGAATAATCGAAAGTACTTAAAGTACTAAAATACTTATACTATTGTATAAGTGGTATAAAGTTATATAATATTAATAAATAGGTTGACGAAGCATGAAAATAAAAATTGTATAACAAATAATAAATTATAAAATTATAGATACTATTGTAACAGAGTGCCCACTATGCTAGTTGAAATATTTAAAGACTTTCCAATGTTAACAATTGAAAATGATGTACCTACCTGTTAAATTCCATTGATTCCGATGAAATGATAAATTACTTTAAGCTCACAAAAAGCTAGAAAAATAATTTGTAATTTGTTATTTGAATTATGTGTATAAATGCCTCACATGATTTTTTTTCTAACATAAGATAATTTTATGAATAGTATGAAATATATAAATTATTAACATAACTCTTCATTTATAAAAAACTGCACACACAATATTCTATATAAATATATATTGGATTGTGTAGATACAATATTAAAAGTTGAAAATATCTGAATATATTTCCTAGATGGACTTCCAATAGGCTAATAAAAAACATGTATCTAGCTTGGGATTTATCTAGCCCTGGTTATTCATCACGACCAGATCCAGAGCCAGTTTTTTGAATATTTTTTCTGTTCTACATGGAACATTTCATATATAATAAATAAAACTTCAGCTAATGTTCGCGGAAAATTAAGCAGTAAAATATGTATTTATTTAAATTAGGTTTTTACACATGTATGGATTAGTACAATGAATTTTCTAAACCATTAACTTAAATAAATAAGAATTTTACAGAAACGAAAAATAAAAACATAATAATAATAATATTACCCGACTATACAATATGCTATTATAAAATGCCAGGCAGATAACAAAGAGAAAATATTGGCCCTCCTCTCACTTCGCTATCCCCGCCACACTATTATGGTATATTAATATTAATTTTTATTATTATTAGTGGCAGAAACCATTTTCAAATAAATTAAATATAAGAGTAAACTTTTAACATTCAAAAATATTATTCATTAGGTTAGTGTTAGTTTATTACTGAGTTTTTCTTATAAATAATTAATTATCTTTAAACTAACATTTTGGATATCAATAAATCGTTTGTTTGGGAAAAACTAATTTTGATTATTTATTTTATTACAATATATAATTTATTTTTCTATAAATAGTAAAACACGTATATAATTCGTAAAAAATCTTTGTTTAAATATATATAAAATTTCGTTACAAGAACTTGAAATGTTTATAAAACAATTTAGGACAACTATTTTTGAGATTTTTTGATTTTAAACTCCAAATACTTATAAAAAATAAATATTACTGTTATTTATTTTTTGTAAATTCTTTTATGAACTACTAATGTAGAATATTTTTCTCTTAAAATTATTAAATATACACACAAATTGTACAATTATAAGTTATTATTGTATCGGAATATATCGTAACATGAATAGATTGATAGGGGAAGTCACCTATCGGTAATACTCCACATACCTAATATAGTGCAAAATAGAGTATTGTATCCAGATGTAGAGGAGAGAATAAAATGAAATTACAATTATGTACCTATTTTTTTTTTTGTCAGGATAATAAGATACTATTCCAGCGTCTTTTAAATTTGTTAAATTTGGGGTGGGTTCATCAGGGACATGATTTTAAGACATGACTTGAATTATGGGGTTAGTATTCAATGTAAGTATCGTGAATTTTAAATTTTAGTTTGAACTGAAAGAGAGGTCAGAAAAGTTAAACTCTAATATTGGCCATTTTTCTTATGTTTTTGAGGCAGGGTTCTAATTTAGATGTTTGTCAACTATAATAGCGTCATATTTTGTTTCGTTGCAAACATGAAAGATTATATTATTGTTTATTTTTATTGAAGGGCATATCATATGACGGCGTGGGAAAATGGTGACATGGGTTGACTTGCTCTATTTTGGTAAACAAGTTGTTGCCAACCTTCAATAAATCTGAGTGATATTGTGTGCAGTTGTAGTAAAGAATTTGTGTGTGGATATGAGGTCTTGGCGTCAGAAAATGTGGCTAAAAGTGTGCCAGGAGATCGAGGAATATTTGCTGTATAAATGTGAAGACAGTAAAGGTCAGGTGCTAGACATCTACTTTTGAAGATCTCAGCAACGATGCTGTATGATAATGTGTTGCCTTGTCTAACAGCTTCTTTGTTCTAATTATGATTTTTTAATAAAGAATAAAAATGCAATCCATTGTGCAAATGCCTTTTCAAATACCCTGGCAATATAAAGAACTATCACAGTTCAAAATTGCTTTATTTATATTGCCAAGGAAATTGTATTAGTCAAACGATGGACTCGATCTATCATAAAGTGTATAGGTCAAAAGCCAAGGTTGAAGGTTGGTGTTAGGTATAATTTGGTGCTCGTGTAAGGTAGGTCGAATTTTTAAAACAATTTAAATAAAGCTTATACGATACGTATATACATATAAATATTAATTAATTAATTTTTTATTATTATCTATAAATAGCAGAATATGAGCCAATATATTTTGAAATTTATATCATATCTATTTAAATGTTAATACAAATCTTTGTTAAAAACCTCATATATTTATTTGAATTTTTTACTTTTGGCCGTCCAAAGTACCAACTACATCTTATTTTCTACCAGAAACCACTCTCAATGTTGAAGACGAATTTTTACTGAAAGAAAAAAAAACACACATCACTATAAAACCAATACATTCATTCCTCCGCTCAGAATTGAAAATTACATTATCATTGTAAAATCAATACATAAAACAGCTGCACTTGTAGGTTATGGCATAATAATATAATGTCTTATAATTTGAAACTATCAATTGTTGTATATTTTCTGTGTCTATCGGAAGGATCAAGGATGTATTCAATGATTTATATCTATCTTCTTGGTTTTGCTTAACTAGGTTAAATATATGAATGTGTAAAGTTGAATCAATTATCAAGTTTTTTTTGATAATACAATGATTCAGGACATAGTTGTATTTGATTGTTATTCATGAACCAAGCATAGTTGTAAGTACTTGTTTTAATGATAATATTAATAATTAAATCAATTGTTATACATTTTATCTCTGTTAAATAGTTAGTGATCTCAAAAAGTTTTCAACAGCAATTAAATATGAAAAATTATATTTATATGATACATTTAAGGTGACGTTTTAAATTTTCTTAGTAAAAAAACGATATTATTATTACTAACAGTTTTGGAAATGCATGCCATTTTGAATGCGTTATAATAATAATAATAATGTTTAGTTTGTTGTTATTTCAAGAATTACAATTTAAATATATAATATTATAATAGAATGCGAAAAAAATTGTCTCCAAAAGCTGTAGCTTGCGGGGAGATAAGAGTTCAATACTTATTAATCTTATGAATTATCCTAAGCAACACTATTTCCAGATTCAAATACAATTAAATATTAACATTTTATTTAAAACAAAATAAAAATTAAGATAAAGATAAATAATATTATAGTGATATACAGTAATGTGTTAAAAGACAAATTGTTTAAGTGTTTATATAAAAAGTAACTAAAACTAATTTTATTAGTTTCTATTCAAATTATGATATTGTTACTTTATAGAAAACATATTTTTTATATAGGGTAAAATGATCAAAACTGTAAATATTGATACAAAGATAATTACAATAATATGGATTTCTTTTACCGAATTCACTATTACATTTGATCATTTGAAAAGTATTGCTTACAATTTTTCGAGTATCATAATATTGTGCTTAAAATTAAACTCTTTATGTTTATATAAGTATAAATTACATAAAACTTCTTTAATATATAGTTGTTTAAGGTTGAGTAAGTTATAAGTTTTATATATAATATCAGTATTATCTTATCATTACTTTCAAATTTATCGAAATAATTTGTAATATTTTGTCACTGTTCTTGATACAAATAAAACAAAATTAACAATTTTTAGTTCTAAAATTGAATTACACTCGTATAAAACTATAGTAAGAAAATATTAACATTTCTTTGTTGGTGTCATGAAAGAAAAAGGATCGTTGAGGTGTGAACTATGATGGTAATGGCCATAAAATAGTGATTTTAAAGAACTTAGATGAACGAATGTGGAACATAAAATCAAATTATTAGACGTCATTGAGCAGGAAGTGAAATGAAGACGTGAACCAATACAAAAAAAAAAAACGGTGAATCGAGTCAGTCTGGCAAATTCCATTATATAGGCGCTGATGGAAAATAATATAAATACCTTATAAAATTGGTTCTGAGAGAAACAATAGTATTATATACAGTTTATATACGATGAACCGAGCTCGTATTACACGAATCGAAGAGATCACCGTAATAGAGGGTGTACTTTACATTGTTTAATCGGATTTATTATACTATAATAATATGCTGAAGTCTCGTCTGGTATAGTAGTGTCATTGCAGCAGGTAAAAAAAAAATGATCATATGTACTTATCGTCATCTTCGGGAGTGTGGTTTTTAATGTATAACTCTTCGTTCACATGCTCCTCGTTTTATTTTTGTTACCGGGTGTGCGGTAGTACTGGTCGCGGTACATCGGTACCGGATGGTTGGATGGGGTCGGCGGCGTAGGTGTTTGCGCACAAATTACAAAACGCAGTCTCTACACGCCGCACACACATAACTCGATTTCCGCGGCGGCTCACACAGTCTTTTGTATAATACATCATGTTATTATTATTATTATTATTATTAGTACAATGTTTATGACGAAGTACACACTATACGCACGAGTTATTATCATAGTAATTATTATTATATCGTTGTATATAACGGCAAAACCTCTATATATACGTTACCGTTCAACGGAAGGTGGGGGGGCCTCCGCCTTTCACGCAGCGGCACGCGCGGTCCCTTTATATTGTTTGCTCACAATTACCATATTATTCACACACGAGTAACACAGAGATTTCCTGCTGCAGTCGCGACTTGAGAGTACCTCCAAGCCACGGAATCGGAACTCACCCCGCATAATTGTATCATCACATATAGGTAGGTCATATACGTCCGACGACGAAGCCAGTCTCGATGTTGTTAGAAGGGGTTGTGTGGCCGACCCAGTCGGATTTCGGTATACGCGTGCCTCGTGCCATACATTGTTTTCTCGAAAACAATAATATTGATATGACCACGTCGATAACGCGACGTTATTGGCCCGTTGCCGACAACATTCGTTTTGGTTTATTTGTTGATATAGTATTTTATGTTTGTACGATTTTATGTACGTACCCGGTACATCTGAAATTTAGATATTATTATATACTGTTTATGTAGTGGTACCACGACGAGTATTGTTATCAAATGTTTTTAATACCTGTATAGATGCTGAAAGTGCTCACTTTTCACAATTTTCGATGTCCCGACGGATCTGGGTTTTAGTAAGGTATTTCGAATCATGACTTGTAATAAAGTTTGGTGTAATATAGCATATTTAGCAATTTACTAGAATTAAAAATGTTTAAATATTATAGTTAATATTTGTGAGTTTGAAATGCTATCTATAATAGAACAATTAATATACTACCTATATTATTGGATGGTAGATACAATAATAAAGTAGGTAGTTCCTATTTGTTTTTACAGCATCCATCCACATATAACTCAGAAATGTGTCAAATATTTTATCTAAATACATAATTAAAAATTCGTTTGTATACTGCATAAGTTTCTAATGTTATTCATGTTATAATAATAACAAAAAACATAATCAAATTTGTCAAAAACTAGGAATGTTTTGTTTTTTTCCTAACCTATCAGCTACCTACTTCATATGCTACCTAAATCCGATTTGCTACCAAAAACCACCTTCAAACTTAAAGTTTGAAGCATTTTTACTATTCCAAAAGAAGATGACACTAAAAAAAACACATCAGTATAAAATCAATTCATTAATAATTCCGCTTATAAACTAAAATAGTATTCTATTAAAAGAATAAAAAAAAAAAAATTTGATTTATATATGATAAGATTTTTGTTTTTGGTTAAAAATGTAAAGATATTCATACATTGTGTAAACCCTAAAAAATTAAATAGTCACTAATTTTTTGTATAAGAGTATACGTTTAAAAATTTTACAAAAATCATCAAAATGACAAACATTTTCAAACTAGGTTTATAGTTTGAAAATGTATACAAATTTCTAATAAATTGTTTTCCATTTTAATTAAAAGATAATAACTTAGATTAAGTTAAATTGTGGAATTGGAAACCACATAATAATGTAGTAGTTTTTCCAAGCGATTGAAATGTTGTTAACATTTTGATGAAAAAATATTTAAACGCGTATAATAACGATTCATAATTCAACTGTTTTGGCTGTTTCATTATTATTCAAAAAACATTGAAAGTAGAAACTTGGAACATTCCATGTATACTTAAATTATCGTTGCTGAAATACAGATTTTATACTGATATTTTCCAAGTATTCATACTAATTTTAAGCTCGGTATTTATATTAAATAAAATGTGTAAACATTTTATTTTTAACTTCAATAAACTAAAAAAAAGTTTTTATAACTTTATTTTTATTTTAATACTTTCTTTTGTTTGATTAGTGAATATATGAGAATTATTAACATAGTCAAAAAATAACATATTATCATTTCACAATGGCAGAGAGGGAATTTGAAGTATTTGTCGTAAGAATTCGCACTAATCTCACATCTTTGAGGACTGTTTCGAGATCGGAGAACATGCAAGAAACTATTAGAATGGCATTCCTAAGGGCGTTACAGCTTACTGAACAAATTAGTGTCAAGAAATTAGCAGACAACCATGGTTTAACAGCTGTGGCTACTGGCCATCTTAGTTGTATAACATAATTCCTAAGCACCGATGTAGAAACAGTGCCATTATATTTTGACTACATTACAATAGAATTTTGTTTATCTAAACAAATAGTTAATGAAAACAAAAATGAACCTTAAATGTATTGCACACTATTGCAAAGCTTTAATGAATTACTAAAATAACGTCCGTCAGACTAGTAATATATAATTAATTATTTTTAGATTATTTTTTATGTGGCATAGATTTTATAGAATTACATCCGTCTGGAAAATATTTGGTCTTACATCATAATAATATAATATACGATATAGTATCATAATTATTTATTATATCAAAATTGTAGTATATTAAAATGCCTCAGCTTTAATTCCTTTGTGCATTAATAAATACGAGAGAGTATATTTTATTTATATTTTATTAAGACCTAAATATATCATTTGACGGTACAAGCAACGTTAAGTATTTGTCAAGAACTCCACATTGTGCCTGAGCGTTATTATTCTATACAACATTGAACGATACATTGGAATGTTAGGGCTAGTACAATGTACATGCTTGCTAATATATTTCGAATTATTTCAAAATAATATATATTCACACAGAGTATACACACTGAAATTCATTTAAACTTATGAACACCGGCTACATTCTAGTCATTCCAAAAACAAGAAAATTCAAATTCATTTTGCTATAAGTATAACATAAATGAATAATTTTAACACTTTTATTGTCTCTAAAAATAAAATACATTTTTGAAATGTTAAAATGATTTTGTATGTTAATAGTGGTGAAATATATTATTAATATAGCATGCAATTAAATGAGAATCGATTTTAAATATAAAATTATCATTTAATTCATAAAATTATTCATATATTTTAAATTTGTTATACTTGTTATAGAGGAGCATGAGCGTCTGACGTATGATATAAGATTTATGATACAGTCATAAAAAAGTATTTACATAAAATAAGGATTTTATTTTTATCATTGAATTACATTTTCAACTATCTCTGAGAATTATTTTGTTTGTTTTAAGATTTTTTAATATATTTATGAATAGATAATATTTTTGATAAGCAAAGTCTTACCAAGAAAATTGTGAGTAGTCTTCTGATTTCTTTGGAATTTATTTATAAGTCTTAGAGACTTTCATACCATTATTCAATAAAACAAATTGAAAAATATTCAACATTTTGTTATAACATTTAAATAACAAACTCAAGTTAGAATTTCTACAAATATTAAATCAAGTGTATAACATAAAATTATTATATATTATTCATTATTTATAATCTTTTTTTAAATAAAATAAATAAAGAATACAAATTTTAAAATTAATACTTTTTTTAATGGCCAAAAAAATAATATATTTGAAATTAACATAATTATACAATTAAAAAATATATTATTTAAGAGAAGTTTTTAAGAACTATAGAGACAACAACTTAATACAAATAAAGAACAATATTTAGTGTTAACAATTCGGAATCGGAATATAATATTATATTGATTATTAAATAGTTTTTTCGTATTTGCATAGTTCTTTAAAATAAAAATACATTTAACTACTATAATTTGTTAAATAAAAAGAAATTTAGTTATTGTGTTCAGTTATAATTTTAAAAGTGTAAAATATTGTTTATGTTATAACTTGAACAAAGGTAATTGTTTTGTTTATGTAAAACGAAATAATTCTCGATAATACGTCGAAACCTAGTACTAATTGTTTTAATGAATTTTATAATAATGTTAGTATTTGTCTGACATGGAAAGCTATGTAAAAGTTACTGTTAACTTACAAGATGAAATATTTACAGTTTTTGAACCGGTAGAATATGCATGTTATTTACATTGACTTAAAACCAAATTATAACAATTTTACTTTTCACGTGTACATGAAACAAAAATGTAGACGAAAGTGTTTAACAAATAATTGTAAAATAAAACATTGTGAGAAATCTAAATATTCTCAAAACCAAACAAATACATAATGCATAATATTGTATTATGTTGCCACATCACTTTAAGCCACTCCAACTGTTAGTATATGTGTTCAAAAAGCACACAAGTTTAACAATATATTATAATTGTAAACGTGAAAAAAAGTTTTCATATAATATGTAACTCAACTGTACTACGGATAAAAAAAGTTATGTAACAAAAAAATAATAATACTATTATCTTCTGCTGATATAATAATATAATATTGGATGACAAAATTCTCGTAGGGTAATATTAATATATTACTATAAAATATTACTCGTACTCAATATTATTCAGAATTTAAAAACAGTATCTATGTAATTATTATAATAACTTAATATAAGTACCTATAAACTTGATAGGTACAATACATTTTTAATTTAATGCAATAAACTTAAAGTTAAATTAGATTGTGTAATACGTATGAAAATTATATAATTATTCGCCGGCGCTCTGATTAGGCAAAACTGGTACATATGTGTGTACGAAATCAATAATATGCTATTACTTGTTATTATAATAATATTATTATGGTTGCTTATTAAAATTTATAATTATGTACATTTTATGAAAATAATATGGACAAGTTCTAGATTGGTAATAATATTATAATAAGTTTCTTAAAACGATTCTGATTGGAATTTATAATCATTTTTATTTAATAATGATTTATATTTGTATACCTATACGTCATGTATCTCATACGATATTATAATAGGGACTACTTAATTTCAATATTATGCCTCCTCATCGGTTTTCCAATATAGACTTAGATGAAATCAATAAAAATAATAATTTATGGTGATCAAACAAGATGTGTATTTTAGTCGAAGGAAAGAATTATAATTTTATTACATAAAGAAAAAATAATAATAATAAAATCAACACAAAGCGTTTCAATAGTTAATATTTGAAGATAGAGTATGTGTTTGTTCAATAATTAAATAGTTTTTAGATCCTGAGCAGAGTTTATCAAGTTGGTACTTTAAATAACTTAAGTCAATACCTATAAATATTATATAATAAAATATCTTTATAAATATAAGTTGACAGACAGTCTCCGATCAGAATCATTTTTCATGGTATACAATGAATTATGATTGAATTCAAATTTAACTCATCCATAACATAGTCCTACGCAATGGCAAGATGCACTCACGTGACACCTAATATACAGCTGAGAGACTACCTTGATTTTATTTCTTTATACCTATAATGTTTATTTCATATAAAACATTTGATAATATTGCATCATAATTATGTGGTATACAATAGACATCGACAGTTTTAATAGAATTATATACTTATATATTTACCATATAAGTCATACTTACAGAATGTCAGCCATTTATAACACATCCGTTATAATTTAGGTGTATATTCTTTAGTATTAATATAGTATTACTAATATTATACAGAGAAACGGTGTAATATTGTAATAATATAGTTTATTGGATGAAGAAAATTGATTTTATTTAATTCAATCAATCGAATAAAATCCTTTTGAAAATTGTTTTTTTATATTTTTAATCTAAATAGTATATAATACAAAATAGTAAGTAATATATTTTAACAAAATTTGCTATGTTCAAAATAAAATCGAAATAGAAAAACAATGTGGAGAAATTAAGTTATAATACGATTTATTAAACATATTGGAAGGGTTCAATTTAATTGATGGTTAATGTCCAAATCCACTCATATATTATTCGTGTATTGTACTACATTTATTGAATATAAAAATAATATTTTACAGTAACATGAAAACATGAATAACCAAAATAAGACTGGTAAAATCTTTTAACGTGTAATATAATAATATCGAGTAAAAATGTATGGGAGAAATAACAGATAATTATGTGTGCGCTTAATTGATAAAATATTTGATCTCCGTCATAGTTAAGTTCATATGCAGCCCCACCGTATGGTTGTATTACATAATATCATAGGTAAATAATTTATGGTTAGCAATAAAACTATAAAAATATGATACGCACGTATTGATATCAATATTAGTTTTCTTATGAGTTATTATAAAATCAATGGACTTGGATTAATATTTCACTATGTCAAACAAAGGATGATGTCAGCGGGTGGTAGCTCGATGCTGTGGCAACGCACATGCGATACTGACTGTCTTTTGGAAACACTACCAAAACTAATTTAATGTTAACGAAAAAAATGATCCGAGTAGGGGCTGATGTTTAAACAGATCAAAACACTTACAATCACCTGACCCGCAGCACTTAAGTATAAACATTTTCTTGCTATTTCTTTCATGTTTTCGTACATCACACTGAGCTGCGACAAAACTTCCCACTCTCGCTGTAAGTGTATGGTATAAATCCACCATAGACACACGGCTGCCGCGATGATAATTCTAACAATAAAACAAGGGTAAACATCCCATCCCTCGCCGCCACTCGTCCCGACGCCACACCGTCGCTTATAAAACACTGTGTGTCACTACCGCTGTGATTTATTACCGTCCCCACGTACTACGTTCCCGCTATTAAAAACCATTAATAATCCAAAAACCGCGCACATTATACTGAATTAATCCCCGAAGTTGAGAGAACGGCCATCGGAGGTGTGGGCCGGATGATAGGGCTGTTATAGTGGGCGGTGGGGGGGGGAGGGGCTCCGGGGCAACGCGCACGCAAACGGACAATTTTTGCATATATGTTTCCCGCACGGTTATAGCAGCCGATGGCACTCCCATACATTGCCGAGTGCAATACGCACTACACTTTGCTCACTATCGATTTCGGTGTGAATGCTGGCCTAATCCCAAAACCCTGCACGTTGATTAGGACGAGGGAAAATTTGAATATTAATATTCATAGTGTATATATATACGTATTGCACAAGACGTGTGTGTGTGTGCACTCTCTGCGAGAAGAAAATAATTCCTTTAGTCGATGATGTTATAATCGTACGAAACCCATTTTTCTTCTTTTCAAATTTCCACTGTGTACATCGCGCTTCTCGTGCACGCCAAATATTATATCATGTTATAATATGCACACTGTATACAATCATACTATTATGTGATGTTGTGCAGCATTCGTGGTTTTCACTGCATGCAGTTATAAAAAGGCTAAAGTGCATGATAGATATAATTATAATTAAGGGTTAATAATACGTAAATCATTAGAAACGAAAAGGGGTTGATTTATCAATTCTACATTGATCGCTATAATAGAACACCATCAACACTTGTCTACTAATTTATGACCACTTACTAACCTACAGTTGTTTACTTGTGTTCAATAGCTTATAAATATTGTCAATTGTGTGTATTTGAAAATTAAGAGGGGTGTTTTCATGAATCGAAAAAAAAACTCTAAATGATATTATCTATAGACATTTTAAATATTAAAATATATTATTAACGTTTTATAAGAATTTTATTTATTGATAATTAATAAAAAAACGGAAATTGTTTTAAATCAATCATTCCTATAAAATACACTGCATTAAAATAATTTAGTTTAAGAGTTAATTAATTTAAGTAAATAATTATAATTATTGAAGTAAATAAAGGATTTTTGAATCAATAGTTAATTACAAGTTTAAATGTATTGAAGGTTTCATTTACATTTTATGGTTATAGTTTGATTAAATTATTGAACTAACTGTTTAATAAAATAATATTTTGAATTATTTATTTACATTTCAAATAGTTTACCTAAACGTTGGAACATACTTAATAGCTTCAAATTATTTTGTTTACCATGTAAATATAATGTATTAGGTAGGTATGTATGTATTTATGTGCATTAAAATTACAATATATATTTTTCTTTCCTAATTGTATCAATATTCATGATGATATGACATCAGTGTTTCCTCAAAACCGCTCCCTTGGAGGTGCTACACTATCTAGGGGGGCAACTGTAGTGACAAGTTAAATTGGGACCCTATATAAAATAAATTACTTTGCTACTGCGCTTTTCGGTGTGCTTACTTATTAGTGGCATAGTTGTAGTGATGCGTGGCTATCGAATTGTTTTTTTTTTTTTTTTTAATTTAGTGGTAAGGGAAACAAGTTTGGGAACCTTAGAAGATTATACTGTTACCTAATCTAATGCAGCATGTGAATCATCATTATTTTTAAATCACTTAGGTATTTTTAAGTATGAAATTTTCCATAAATATAGATTTTTAATTTAATATCTTCATGACTCGTAGTTTTTTATAAATGAATAAAATAAATATAATAATATGCAACTCTTTTAGTATAAAATGAATAGATTGAAAACAGTTTATTAAGATTCTTTACACTCGAAAAATGTATTCCCATATCAAACAAAATGTGTGTTTTTAATATACCCATTGAAATCATACCTGTAATACTCAGATACTGTGATATAAATGCGCAGAATTTGAGAGTAAAAGCATGATAATATATTATAGTTTATAACATAATATTATTATTCTTCGCAGAATAACGGATATTATATAATAACAAAATATAATACTATATCAAGTACCTATCATCGTTTTTAGAACGATGTTAATAACGTAGACAGTAAAGTATTTCCTATTCGTGTAATAATAATAATAATAATAAAAAAAAAAATACAACACAAAAACGTGTATTATAGTTACATCGTAATACTCTCACTTACTCGTACAAAATATTAACGTGAATTATTAGTCGTGTGTCGGGCGAGGGTTCAACTACTACTAAAACTGCTTTATGTATATATATATATATCGAGGGTGGAACCCGGACAATTATTATTGTAAAATGGAAAGTTTTAGATTGAGCGTGACGGACGGCCGCAAAAGTGGCGGGACGTGTAACTGCGGTAGTGGTGGTGTACGGAGAGTGGTTATTAAAATTCAAGGAAGCCAACCGTCCGCGTGCCGTGGGTACCACCGCTGCGTGCAACATTTGTTTCTCGGGATCAAAATTATACGACTCGTCCCCGATTCTCTTGGTCAACCCGTCCTTTTTCCGGCCGTGCCTCGGGGGGGGGGGGGGTGGTCGGTGCACCACACCGGTGGTGGGTGGGTGGCTGGTGATTTCGTATTCCGCCACAGGCCCCGGTCGCCGATATTCTGAAAAAAAAAATAATAATAATAATAATACTACGATCACCGACCCCATGCAGCGGGGTCTTCTATGCTATTAAAATTGTTCGAGCCGAATATTTTGCCCAACAATAACGTAAAATAAAAAATGAATTCACAATGACAAGTTTTTTTGGCTTGTGCGGTTACTGCAGCATATTCACAACGTGTTTATAGTGGAATGCAACGGTTTCGCTGCGTATTAACAACACTTGTGTAAAATATTTAACGTATATTATGGTTTTTCGTGTCATGCTATTAATCTGTTTGTCAGGATATTGAATGTAGTATTATGATATTATTATATAAACACCGGGCTGATTAAATTGAAATATGCACTCAAAGATAATAGTAACATGTTATTACGCATTATCATATTATTACAACCGCGCATACCAAATGTTTGTATGAAAATTGAGCATAACATTGGTCGATGTTGGCTTATAATTTAATTTTGGAATCCGTACGAACACTATATATATATATATATCTAAGTATGTCCATACATGTTGTACATTTACTTACCATTATTTGGTCAAACATAGATCATGTTGATTCTGCGATGTTTTTGTTCTATTGTTTATACTTCAAATGTTCAATTAATTGTATAACTCATGAAAAAGCCATTTAAATAATTGATTTTGAAAGAACAATCATTGTCGTTTAATAATATAGGTAAGCAAGAATAAAAATCACGAAAGTTAAACTAAGTTTATTATTTAAGACAGTTTATACGAAATTACATTCTCTTTTAAGTTTCAAAAATTGCATAGGTCAAATTACAATTATAAATATTTGATAGAATAATCATTATTTTTAATTCAACATAAAATAAATGTAAAAAAATACCAACATCATTTTGATCATTGAAATGTAATATATAGGTACCCGTAATATTGTAAGAAGAGATTTAATAACATGTTATATGGTACCCATTTGATTTAATAATACATACTTCTCAGTTTCCACACTTTTACAATCAAATC
Organism: Macrosiphum euphorbiae; assembly: GCA_949089665.1. Taxonomy (NCBI): domain Eukaryota; kingdom Metazoa; phylum Arthropoda; class Insecta; order Hemiptera; family Aphididae; genus Macrosiphum; species Macrosiphum euphorbiae. The sequence continues at coordinate 32,480,556 of CARXXK010000004.1, read as the reverse complement.
GAAATTGTTTTATAAAAGAAATATAATACCAAATTGGATTATATTACGACATTTTATATGCAGGTACAAAAATAAATGTATGTACCACGTATTATATTATTATTTTGATCATATGAATATGTAAAATTAAAAAAAAAAATGTACGTTATAGGTTTGAATATAATATGTATATACCTAGTATAGGTTTTAGGAAATAAATTCAATAGATTCATTCCACCGGAAATAAGAAGAATGGTACAGTAAAACTCAAATACTGTTACAATGAATATTATAATGATTAGGGTAGAGAATTTATTGGAGATAAAATTCATAAAATACTAACGAAAAAAAGAACATCAAATTATTCAGTCAATACGTGTAAAAAAAAACTACTAGCTAGAATGATATTTTTTAAATGTTTTTAATTTCAGTTTTACCATTTCAATTGTATGTATATAATATCTTATTCAATTTTTAAAAATGAGAAATAGCCATATTTTTTATAATAGTTTGCCTGGTTATTAGCCTAGGTTTTCATAAGAAAAATAAGTATTTAAATACGTTCTAAACGTATAAAGATAAATCAAATTATTTATAACATAATTAACTTAACTCATATTATTTTATTGTTTTTGACATTATAAATACATATAAATATTTTTAAGTATTTTATATCCCTTTCCCATATATCCTGATATTGTTTTTTTTTTTAAATTATTTCTTATGTCTAGTTACACAATAGGTACAATTTAATTTGAAACATTTAAATATTAACTTATAAATCTCTGTCAATATAATATAATTATAATTCCTGAAATTAAATTACTTATGACTAAATAAGAGTTCATGACATGGATAATATTAAATTGTTTTTATACTGAAATCATAAGAAAGAAATGTAAAAATTAACATTAAAAATCAGAAACATAAAAGAAAAAAAACCATATGAGCATGTCCAAGTATTCGAATTAACCACTCAATGTTATGCAGTTATTCTCTTCATTAAAAACAAAGGATTAAAATAAATAAGAGACGGTTCAGAAGGAGTTACCGTGATTCGACGGTTATATAGTAACTTGACACAATATTTGACATAGTTAGACAGTCGTACGTGCTCTGATTTAATGTAATTTTCTCGACGGTCTTTTTAATGTTACATCAGCCAAGCCTCGTCCTTAATTTCTACACAATTTTTCACAGTACAACTGTAGGGAAGTACATTTCAATTTGCAGACAACATCCGCAAAACGGATGTGTCATGGCCGATCCATCTGGTTCGTTATATTTTTCTGACATAATTGTGCACACGACAGAAAATCGAATCAGCGTCATAGCGATAATCTCGTCTGTTGACGTTATTTTTCTACAAATGTAAGTTTTTGAGTCACATGTATTTTGGACCAGATTCAATATGATTATCCATTATTTTCAAACTAACTAAACATTTAAAACTCAATCTCTTGAAACGAGTGTTGTTATAATTTATAAAGCTTTAGACTAGTGAAAATAATATTAAATTAGTGTAGAATACAATTTATGTTACTACCTATACACTCGAATGAACAATATTATCATTTAACGTTTAAATTTAAGTGACTTTTATTGTATATAATAAAATGTATGCTGTTCTTATAGAAATAATGTTATTAAAAAGAAAAAATCTAGCTTGTAGTTAAGATCTTGTTATGTTATGTTCTTATAAGTTCTACACAACAACTTAAAGATAAAACATTCTCACGGACAAAAATATTATATCATGTCTAATCGTAGTAAAGTGACACTGAGAATTTGTTGAAAAAATATTGCAAAAGTTGTCACAGTATAAAGGGATGTTATTTATTACCCAATTCAATCTTATCAAACGTTTTATCAAAAGACACTGATATAATATGGCAGTACTGGCACTTAGTGAACTGAGAAAACGAAAAGTTTAAATAATATTACGGCATTTCTTGATGTTTTCGGGGCTTTTGACTCGACGCCGTTCACCGTCGGAAGATTTATAAGACAATTGGCACATATTATTATACCGCCATCAGTGGCAGGTCACCCGCGGTGCTCTCGCAATGACTCGGGCGAAAGTTTTCCATCGACGACCACCGTAGTGAAGGCGGTGGCTGCTGTTGTAAAGTAATTTTTCTTCTCCTATACATACCGACTCCTATCCTCTTTCTCGCTCGAACTTGCCGAACAGCTCTCGGGCATTACACGCCACCGCGCCACTACCATCACCGCGGACGCGAGCCATGAATTATGATCGCCTGGGCGTTAGCGGGCGGGCGGACCGGCAAGGCGGTGTGGTTGGTCCCAGACAAATGCGTTTGATTTACGGCCACCGGACGGCTAGTATTTCAAAAATGGCTTTATTATACGGGGCCCCGTGAAGAGATAGATAGAGAGAGTGAACGCGAGGAGAGAAAAAAAACACGCGCGTGGCCAACAGAGCTTTGGTGGAGTGCTGTTGGTGGCGGTGGCTGTGGCGGTGGCGTTGGGTGGCGACGGTGGTGGTCGGTCTAATGGCAAAAACCAAATTTGCTGACAGGCTGAACGGATTTATCGCTGGGCTCCACAATCGGACGAGACCGATTCAGTGACGGTAGGGCCAAAAGCATAAAAAAAACTTATTCGAAAACAACAAAAAAGTTTAAAACGCATTTGCAGGGATTGAACCAAGTCATTCGATATATATACATATATTTCACTCAAAAAATCTAACCCTTTTTTGCATTTATATATATAAAAACAAAGATATACCTACCAATATCTATTATATTTATACAATTTACATGCCCAGTACGAAAATATCAATCGCTGCGGTCTCTGATTGTTGCCATCGTCAATTCATAACTAATAAAAGATCATGATATTATTACGTAAAATATAAACGAAAGTTACCTCATTAAAATGTCCGTTTTTTTTTTTTTTTTTCCGTATTACTGATATAACTCACAATACAGCTTAAAGTAAATGACTACTTCTTCAGGCTCACAACAGCCCTGCACAAAGATAATATTTTATTCATTCCAACTTTTTATAGCGACCGATCATTGTAATAAACGATTCCGACCCATCGTAAATATGAATTATGGAACGAATAAATAGTGGAATAATTTGTGTTCGTGAAAATGCGTAGTTTTTTTAGTTGAAATAAATAAACACAATCATACGTCATGTTTTATACCATGAGTAAAGCATGAGATGGTGGGTGTGACTTTATTAGACAAAATTCATTTTGGGAAGACAGTTGTATTATGACTCTTATATAGGTCTCCAAACAAAACAATAATAATTCAACGAATAACGAGGTTCGAATATGCAATACCACTCTTCATTGTGCATGCATAATTTATTAAGATGATGCAATTTTAAATGCACATAAGTATCTACGCTTATATTATACGATGCTGGGTGGTAACAGCTCAGAGTCTGTGGATAGCACGGGATGCTCGGCAAACGCTTATCCAGAGAATTTCAGTCGTGTGACTGAATATTTACTACTCCCTTTTACAAATACTTCGAATTTAGAACAACTTAGCAACATTAATAAACTATTCTACGTAATAGTATTATATTTAAAAAAAAAAAAAAAAATGTGATAATATAGGCGTATCCAGAGATTCATAACCCAGTTATCGGCCAGTTTCATATATGATACATTTTATCGTTGCTAAAGGCCTAAGTAAGAGTAGAATACCATTATACTCTTGCAAAACATTTTAATAACAGGAACAATTAAATTCTCTAAAATGTATATTGTATATTAATCAAATTAACTTACGTAAGGCTTGCTGAGTAGCTGTACACCATAGTTGTAGGTTACCTATGCCAATGACCTACGGTATTTCCGGTTTGCTCAGTCCAGATAACTTGTAGCAGGTACCTACCTATTAATTGGCAAACTATTTTCTCTTACATGTTGATCTTTTAGTCGTTCGACCTACAATCGTGTGTTACGAGGAATTGATGTGTGTGATTTGTTTATAATACACATAATGTAATATATATAAAACTGGAGACAAAAATTGAAATGGCATTGAGACGGTGGGCCGATTTGCTCATTTTTTTTAATGATGGAATGTCGGTGCGGTTTGATAGTTTGGACCTAACTCATTGTTATTAGAGATTATAGAAAAAACGATTAACCGGTGGCGCCTCTAGCGGATAAAAATATAAATATAAATATAATATAAATAATAATAATAATAATAATAATAATACAAATATCAATAATAGCAGGGCTTGAAATCGATTAATATCGATAAAAATCGAAAAAAAAAATATTAGAGAACAGCTGGTCCGATTTGTCTCAATTTTTTTTTAAGATGTTCGTAATTAATAGGTGAAGGTTTTTACGAAGGAAAATTTTTAAAAAGTTTTAGAAAAACTATAATTAGAAAAACTGCAATAACTATTTATTGATGTCTGGGATTTGAACTCGATACCGTTGTCTTTATTTACTCTATGGTGTATTATATTATATTGGTTGCTATTGGTTAATCAGGCATGTTTGTTGATTTGTATTATTATTTTTTGTCAATATATCTTATATATAAATGAATGATGGTGTATTGGTGTGTAGATTAGACCTATGGGAAGAAGATACGCTAATTTAAAAAGGGTTAAATTTGGTTTTTTTATTCATCGGATTTTAGTACGGTGAGGTCAGGTTAGGATTTATAGGTATGTGGAATTAAGTCAAAACGTCAAACTTGGTATAACTTTGGTACTTTTTGAGTTGAATCATACACTTACGTACAAACAGCACGGGGTCCGCGATCTACCACAGGTAGATTGCCTACCTGATAATATACTGCTGCGAAACAGAATTTTTATTCCGGGCAATAGAAAGTTAAGATAATCTAGAACATCATACACTGAATATTAAATAACGCATTGAACAATGTTTGAGTCATATAGAGTTGGTACATTTAACGGGAAACGAAGTGCACGGGATCAGTTAGTATAATATAGATATATTATTATATTATGTTATATTCGGTATAGGTACTAAAGTATACTTGCTTATACTTTTTCTTACATCAATTTACCTCAATTGGGTATTTTTATACCTCGTAATTGAATTGTAACTACTTGTTACAAATATCTAAGGAAATCAAATGGTTCTCACGCAATTGGTTTGAACTATGTAAAAATGACGTGTCTATCATAAAAAATAATAAATACAATTTTAGCCGCTAGATTTTAATTCATATTAAAACTCACACTTAAATATTATTATTAATAACAATAAGGCATATTTTTAAAAGCCCATTATGTCCGTAACCAAAATAAATAAATAAATATTAAAAAATACATACAATATAGGTACATATTATACTGTTATTCTATGGACGTATTATGTAGAATCAATGACTTCAGTAGGAGTTAAAAGTAAATATGGTAGCCGGCAGGTACTAACACTGTAGAATGTAGATGTGGACGCGTAATATACCCTTCAACTGTACAACACCCAAATATTACCCTCCTAGTTAAGGAATACATCGAAGTTATGATTACATCGTAACAGGATTAAGCGTCAGCATTCGACAAGCAAAGTCATGGGTTCAAATTCCACTCAGTACGTATGTTTTTAATTTAATTAATGGTATACGTCCTATGCCTAACCACGAAAGGTCCGAGGACGTGTCTGCATAGACACTAAAATCAACGGACGACCCTAAACCACTCGTTCCAGTAGATCTAACTTTAAAGTTGAAATTAATGATTATTTTAAAATCTTAAATATTCATTTTAGATTCTGAGCGGTTCGAGGAAGCTAGTGGTTTTACAATGGTGATTATTTTATTTTAATTTTTGTATTGTTATATCCTGTATACAAAATTTCTACCGGAAGGAGTTCTTCGATTTCAATATAGTACCTTATCTTTTAGCAAATTGGATCAAGGTGGTAATTTAAGAAGATCATTTTTCGATTTCATCAATAGTTATTTCATAAACCACCGAAAAATTACGAAAAACCGCTAAAAATTTGATTTTAATTTCTATAACGCTTTATTTATTACCATATAGAAACGAATAAAAAATATAAATATTATGATATTAATACAACTTACATGATATAATAATTAATGACAATATAAAATGTCCAAACTGACAAACCGTCTCCTCAAAGATCGTTTTTCTTATACAATGATATTATATCATTGAATTCAAGTTTATGCAATCCATTATACATTTATCCACTTGTAATCTACTGTACAGCAGAGCGACATTCATTTACCCGCTTTTTTCTTTTTTTTTTAAATAAAATTCTTCAAGTATTAATAAGATGATAATATTATTATATATTTTTAGTTTTTCATCATCCTCGAGTTGATGTATCAAGTCACGAATATTTCATCAGATTAACCCATTGGGCATGAATGACATAAATCAATGATAGCTTACTGGCGTTCCGCCATTCTCATTCTGCATGAAAACAAAAACCGATTAGTTAGGCCAAATTCCTTCACTGAAATAATAATATTTAAAGTGATTATTTTTATTGCTTCATACGTTTTATTTTCAATGCATAACGTTAGTCTGGATTTTTAAATTGTATGCATTTTTAAGTTAATATTATTTAATATAATACAATTGTTCACCAATTTAACATTATATTTTAATGTATTAGGATGAAATAAAAAACTTTTATTTTTCGCATTGACTACTGACAATACTTTCAAAACTTCTAAATAAATTATATAATCTTAGATATAATGTTAATAATATTCTATAATATTAAAAATAGTTTAAATATTAGTTAATTTAATGATAATCAACATGAACATTTTTGTAAATATAATATACCAACGTACAACAAACATAAAATTTGTAATATAATTTTATTAAGTATTTAAAACTACAATATATTACATTAGGAACTAAGAAAAGACGTGTCAAGAGCGTTCATTCTGATTTCAGAATATAATAATAATATACAACACGATAACAATATATGGTCATAATATATATTTTGCAACAGCAGCTGTTTCATTTTCTTGACTGTGTTTCATATTAGGTTTTACTGGTGAGACTACATGTTTTATTTTTCATTTCATTTATTTTGTTTTGGGCATTCACACATTGTCATTTAACCACCTTGATATCAAAATTCTTGTTCACAAAATGTAGTTTTCTTAAAAAATATATGTATATATCTAAGTTTTTTTTTTCATGAGAGTATATTATGTTGGCATGCATTTCAATATATATATAAAACACCAAGAAATATTATTTTGATATAATATATTATTTATTTGCTTTGAAAAGTGTGTAAATACCTCTAAAATACATATTATGATGAATATTTACAAAATGTATTTTATAAAGTAATCTTGAAGAAACGAGATGAACATATAATATTACTTTTCAGAGATTCAATCTTTAAATTCACTGTTTATAATTTTAATTTTGTTTATTTGCAGCCAAAAATAATATTTAAAATACTATATTTTTTTTTCAGGTGAGTAATACAAATTTCTGTGAATTAAACGTAGTAAAAGAACCGTGAGTATAACAATATAATATAAATCATAAATTATCAGTATATGTTTATACTTGACTTTGTCTTAGGATTGTTATGGTGTAAATCGAATTGTGTTTGTTATTATTAATCTAGAATAAGTGAGTAGACTAAAGGTTCAATACCTTGACAATTGTATAAACAAAAAGTTTGTCATAACTGAATCTAAATATGATCAAATATTTTATTTTAAGGTTTAATAAAAAAATATTTCATTTCATTTAAGCTCACCAAAGTATATTTGATTTTTGTACCAATGATATTTTTAAATTTTTAAACATAATAGTAACAACACATTATTTACTTGGAATTTTATTATTATGTATTAAGTTAATATACATTATTTATTGATATAATAAACCACTTTAGTAATAGATAAGTACTCAATATGCTCAATCAGGACGTTAATAAATAAATTATATATATTATAGTTACTAATTATAATTGTTATTAGAAATCAGAATTTTTTAAACCACTGAGCAAAAAATAATGAAAAGCAGTTACAATTGAATAAACATTTGGCTTGCAACGCATTATTAGGAATGATAAATGTTTGAAAAAATCCTAACATAATTTCGAAACACATGCAAAAATAACAGTTTGCAATGATTAGTTGTTGAGATAATAATAAAAGTACCTACGAACAATAACATAAAAGTTTCACAAAATATACAAAAAATACGTTTACTGAAATTATAATTTTATACCACAAAATATAACGAATTTTATTGTATTCCTTTTATTTAAAATAATCTTTGTATCTCAAGTATATAAATAATAATAATAAGTACATAACTAATAACAATAGTAAATAAATTAATAAAGGAAAATAAAAACTTAAATTACATTTAAATTAATGGTTTTATTTCTACTTATAATTAGAATAAATTATTTATTGCTTATTTATGTTAATATTTAGAATACCAGTAATATTGTAAACAAAATATGCATGAGAACAAATACATGGCGTGGGATTATTATAATAAAAATATTCTGTGGTAGTTATTTTATTATGCTGTGATAGAATTGGTCGTCTTTTATACTCAAAACTACCCTTTGATAATATTATTGGTCCTTATACTTGGGGTAAATTTTACATGATATATAATATTAAAAAGTATAAAAATATATAAAAATGTATTGAATTCACAATGATCTACAAATTAATTTAATAAATAAGTTATATTTATTTAAGGAAGATGAGAGGTATTTTCACTCTGTACTTTTGGCCGTTATTATCTAATAATAATTTATACTTACTATTAAATCTCAGCGAATGTAACAGACAGCTTAAATAAAAATTGTTTAAAAAAAAAATGTGACATTTAAATGAAACGAAATTAAATAAATGTACATAGTCATAAAACAAAATACATTATTTACAAAAAGTAAAAACTATTTAATTTTACGAAATATGTTATATCATATAAATATATCTTTTTAGTTGTACGTAGTTAATTCCTGGTGGCTTCCAAACATTAAATCTGTCGGTGGAGTATGATTAACATAATATTTAAGTTTAAATGAGAAGGGGGTAACTGATAAGCCACTATCGAAAAAAGGTTTTGTACCGCAATTTGTTGCTTAACCAAATAAAAAAATTATTTTTTTGGGCTCGTAAATACGTAGATGATTGAACATCGATTCAAACGGCTGAAATATGACCGAGAACGAGAACTTATTTTGATAATATTGATAAACATTTGTCCTAAATATTCAGAAATTATGTCTTCAGTATTACAAGTTTTGTATCACAAAGGGCAGTTAGTTTATGGTTAGAAAAATGAGGTTATGTGGTATATTATACCGGGACAATAGGATTTGAATCGGAAACTTCACCAGTGGGGACAGCGATCTAACACTCAACCTCGGAATGATAGAATTTACATTGCCTCTGTAGACAGTCCTATTTCAATAAGCCTACATATACTTCAAGTACCTACCTACGAAGTATCCGTCTGGTTTTTTGTCAACAGATTTTCATTACCTTGTGATAGCATTATTTTTTCTATCACATAACGACGTGTCGTATATTAATAATATTCAACTTTAGATATGTCAAGAGGAGATCATATCAATGTTACTTTTATAATAATATGATGTTATATCGATGATAGATTTTGAAATGTTTCACATGCCATGTAATGATTTTATTAAATTACTATTTAATAAAATCACTATGTATATGTTGTATATGTAGGTATGAAATAAATGCTGCTATATAATTATTGATTGAATAAACTACCTAAATTAATATTAGGTATTACGTTAGAAAACTATTTGAATGTATTAGAAATAACTTATTATAATACAATATTATATTTTATTGTAATGTTTAGGTAATAATATTGAATTAGAAATATATACTCGTATATATATAATATGTATAAAACGAAAAAAAAAATAGTTATAAAATTTAACTTTAGCAATTTTATTTGATCATAACTTATAGGTAGACTTGTGTGACTTTAAAATAACAATTTTACTGACGATGAAATATTTAAAAGTCACGTAACACAGTGCAGTGTTAAAAAGAACCATAAATCTTCTGAACCAAAAGAATGAAAGCATAATGTTGCATAGATTTTAAAGTATGGGAGTATAGAAAATATCATAGAATATGACTTGGGTACGAGAAATATTGTTCAGTTATATCGTTACTCGATAGTTTTTCAACAATGAACTGAATACCCTGCAGTTTAGAATTTATACCCAGTTACCTTTTTTTTTTTTTAAAATTAAAGACCCAGCCGTAATAAAAAAGATAAATTATGACTAAACAAAAATATACATTTCGTTCACAGTTAAATTACAAACTCGGATATTTACATGTTTAATACTTCAACGTACCCATCTGGTATATTGTCGATTGTGTTTGGAAAATTAAAAATTAATTTTCATGCACGAATTATCAGTTTTTTTTTTCGAATATGACGTCCAATATTTCAAAGTTGATCACGTCAACGGTGTTTAACATTTAACGTTCGAAATTAAGTATTTCGAATAAAATATAATAATATGTGATTGTAACCAACCGGGCTTTTGAAAACCGAAAGTTGAAAACAGACAATTTCCCCTCGACTCGGCTCGTAGATCACCCACAATGAAATCCAAAACTCCATTGTACGGACGCGGACAAATGGAAATCTGCGGTTTCCGGAGGGCGATTGAGTTAAAAACCAATTAGCCGCGTAATAAAAGGATTGATTTTTTTTTCTGGTGTATTGCTCTCTTATACGGGGGGGCGAAGGACACGCGCACGCTACCTATACATATATATTGACAGGTTTGAATTAATCATACGTCGCCGATCGGCGAGCCGGCAATATAATAGCTTCGGAATAATAACAAAACAAAAACAAAATCTCGCGTTAATATGCGCGAATTTTTATTTAACTTTGCCGACGCTTTTCCGACGGGTTTTCTCGGCGTCATACGGTCTGGAGTTGGTTGTCGAAAACGTCATTGTTGATTTGTTTTATTCGCGAACCGGTGACGGTGGCGGCGTCATCGGCAACGGTGATCATTTCACGCGTGCAAAAGACAGCAGATGTGTTTAAACCGTAGTCATTACCGGCAAATGGAAACAACTCCTCAAGAACACTGAGGTATTACTTTTCTTTTTGTTGTGACGCATATAAATGCATATTTTATTTTATTTTTTTGTTTTTAATCATGTCGCCGCTGTTGAACCGCGCCCCCGTTCAAACTTTTCAGCTCTACGCCTTTATAGTTTATTGAATAATGTTTTTTTTTCTCTTTTATTATTATTTCCTTTATCGCCGGGTTTTTTTAACCCTAAAAGACGCGAGCTACTCATAAACCCTGGTCTTTTTCATATTTTACACGTATTAATTCCAAATAAAAACCAGCAATTAATTTTTCTTCGTGTAATCTTCAAATGAAATCCCTTACCGTTTCCTTTCACTGTGGTAATGGTATGAATTAAAAATAATATGTATTTAACTAACTTCAATAAAAAAAAAAAAAGATACAAGGTATATTCCTTCGTTTTTACACATAATAAATTGTTTTTGTTTATTTACAATGACATTTTTGATGATGAATAACAGTCTACGACATAAAGACACTTAGGTACATAATCGTTTTGACAGTATATTACTTCACAATTTTAATAATTAAAAATCTATGACCGTCCTTGTTAGCTTCAATCTAGATGTTCTTGTCACAACGCAAAAAAAAAATTGTTTTTCATTTTTGAGCTTTATTTTTATAGGCATTAAAATTTGAAAGATATTATTCATTACCTGTTTGACAAATCGCATCGATTTACTTATCTTTGTTATAAAAATCTTTATAAGTATTCCGGCCTATGACATTTATAAATTACAATTTACGAGTTTATTTTTATATCTGAGTAATTATGTAATATTAATATTAATAATTATCTAATTAATACATTATATTTTTATCTGTTTATTTAAACGTTTTACGTGTTTTTATAAATGGGAAAAAATTAAATAAATTACACATTTTATCGTATTACATGACTACAACCAATTTATATTATAAATGTTTAACATAATAGTATGGACAATATTGCTCGTAACGGAAATTAATGTTCACAACGTACATATTTAACAATCATTTAAAGTGTTGTTTTATATTGGAAAATATTATGAAACATTTGATTAGTATTACCTTAATATAAATGTATATAAAAAAAATCAAACATATGCATACTGAGATTTAATTACCTACATCATTTATTTCTCTCATAGTGTTATTAAGTCCATTTCACATGATAAGACATCAGTAAATTAAACTATAAAGTACTAAAGTATATTTATTTTTTTTGGTTCTAATAATTTAAACAGGAAACATAATGATAATTTGAGTATTATATTTACCATTGGGAAAATGAAAACTAGTGTCGGAAAGTTATAAAAATAATATCAACCATATATATAACATAATAATAATAATTGTAATACTATATTATTTAAATTACATTAACCTGCAAGTCCTTAAGAAACGTAATTTCCTTAATACAATTTTTTGTTAATTTCTGTTACTTTAAAATATTTTTGGTTAATATATCATATTGATATTGAATATTCCTGAAATTTAACCTATTAAATATAACTAATAGTTTGTTTTTTAACTTTTTAAGTAGGTTAAAATTTTAAATAGTATTAAATGGAAGAAAAATAAATTTAAGGATATCTAGACAACATGTAATTAAAAATAAAATGTCCGATGTTAATAGGTTTATTTTACATTCAATTTATAATTATCTTGTACCTAACTGTATTTTGTAAATTGTACACGCACAATGTTTAAAATAGTATACAATTAATCTGTAAAAATTCTTATTTTTTGAAACGATTTTAATAAATCGATGGTAAGTTGCCTGTGTTTATTTATTTTTAATAAAAACCACTGTCTATATTTTAATTAATTGAAAAATATTTTTATTTTTTTTTAAATAAAGTTTTTAATATTGTACTTAAAAATTAACTTTAATTTAACCAAATAATTTGATTAGATCCTGTCCTGTTTATATCAAAATTAAAACGATTAAAATTAAAACTTGTAAGACTAACATAACCGGAATATTTTGTATAATATTAAAACCCTCCTAAAAAATTAACCAACTAATGGTTATCAAACCTCATTGCTTTAATAATATGCGTCTTTCGGAACCATTTGAGTGTAACTTATTAATTCGACGAGTCCGAATCGTCTTCCACTACATTTCATATAAACTCCGCATGCGCATATTCACCTCCCCTCAGCCATAGTATGATCACATTACTCTAGATTAAAAGACCAGTGTAAAACAATATGCACTTGGTCTATGGATAAGGCCAATGTTGGTAAACGGGGCCGGCTGTTTGTACTTCGTGTAATTAAACACAACTCCCCCGCTTTATATCAGAAATTACCCAACAGTGGTAAAAGTCCATCATAGAATCATTCGAAGAATGATATGAATGTAAGAATGAAGAATGTAAGACAGTGATTAAGGCTAAATAACAATTATAACTGTTATATTTAGTAAAACGATTGCGTTCTAAATTTTAATGAAGTATATACCTTTTAATTATAACGATATTTGTTTACTCTATGATCTAAGATAACGACTTACAGTGATTGTTTATATGTACCTATATATATAAGACTACTATTGATCACTTTCACTATAATTTATGGCAACAGTAAATTTATGACTTATGGAGTTAATTTTCAAAGCAAGTTCAATTCGGAGCTCAATTATTATGAAAGTAGATGTCGAATTTTAAACCTATTGTGTTATTTCATTAATTAGCTGTTTAGTGTTTTAAAAAAAATCGAATGTGAGTATACTTAATCTGCAGTTTAATATTATTATAAATCTATTATGTTTTATCATCATAATAATGGCATTAAACGAATATTATAAATTTATAAATTTAATACTGCTTTAATTTGCTCTGAAAATCATTAAAATCACTTAGTCAATAAATACTATTTGATGTTTTTATTTGAATCAATGGATCTATTATGTTTACATTTTTTTTTCATCATACTATTTTAATTTGGATTATTTACAAATGATTTATCATACAATAATACAACTGCACCAAATCGTTGAAACAATTTATTGAAATTCGACGTTTTCATGCATATTAAAAAAAATTCAATTATAAATACAATTTTATAATATTGAACGACATACAAAGATTGTTTAACAAAATGAATAAATATTTTAAACCTTTATATTTTGGCAAATACAAAGCTCCGTCGCTCACTATAAAGGTATCCAATTTCAGAAAATATGAATCAGTCTAGTATAACTAATAAATATACTTTAATCCCGAAATGCATGTCATATCCGGATAAATAACATTTTTACTATTCAAATTAATGTGCATAGTTTACGGTTTTAATTTTACTGGTGTAGTTACATTATGGGATCAATAGATGCGTAGAGAATTACGTCCAGGCCGCTTCTAATTATTCCTCTATATAGGTATGTGACGGTCAATTCAAACTTCCATTAGCATTCGAAATAAATATGTATTATAATGATTTGTGAATATTACATTAATGACAATCTATTTTTTCTAGTCTCGGTAAGTCTTCCGCTTCTAACACCCCAAACAAAATATGCATGGCCAATGTGAGTTTAGACTTACTAGATGCAATTTATCGGTCAATGCATAAAAACTGTACCAAAATCCTTTGTTTTCCAAAATTCAAAAGTTTTCATGGTTTTATAACAATATAGTTTAAAACAGTTACTATTACAAATATGCCAAATCAATTGTATTTATTAACAAACCCACATGATGGGATATCATTTTCATCAAAATAAATAAAAAGAGCGAATGAAATACGGAGAATCCTCCAGTAAGGCTAACACGCATCACACACGTTTTCAAATAAAATGGCCTTTCAATGATCATGCAATTAAAATAAACTAAACCACCTCTTATTTGAGTTGAGATTCTCTTGAGAAACTCAAATAGTAAACTCAAATTATAAATAATTCAGACGATAAAATGTATTGAACATAGTGAGAAATCTTTATCATTTAAACTTGATATGACTATTGTATAGTTACTGTCATACTGAACTTATTTTATTATAAGTAGCATATCTTTAAAAAATAAAAAATAATAATACAACATATTGTGCGTAAAACATTTTAAATACTCCTTAGAAATATTAATTTCTATTAATAATTACAATTAAATATTTTTAATGCATGGTTAAATATTATTTACAATCTCTAAGTAAATAAGATTGTATTACAGTTATTTAAAAAATCCCTACTAAATTATAAAAAAAACCTTAGTTATTCCATAAATATGTTATATAAAATCAAAAGAAGTTTTATCGTAAACATGCATTTTATAAATAGATAAATATAATTCATAGTGTTGAAAAAGTTTGAATATGTTTTATATATAGTTTTTACATTTAGAATGATTTCAAACTTTCTAGACGAACAGCATATATATATATATAATATACAAGCGAAGTGGTAGTATATGACAGAAACAAGTTGTATTACTCTCAATTTTTTTTCTTTTTTAGGTAGTCCTCTTATCTAAACTTTAATTGCTTATAAATAAAGTATGTAGTACATTGGCTCAATCTATAACAAACTTTATTACAATATGGAATTAAAAAAAAACACCAAGAAACACACATTTCTTTCTAAGAGTAGTTGAGTGTGCCTACCTCATAATTGTCATTGAATCACTGCAATTGATATTATGTTTTTGAATTAAATAATAAATTAGTAAGAATAATGCATAAGAAACCATGTAGGTATAAAATTATCAAGGATAAAGAATAGACTTTGAAAATGTTATGAAATCGTAGCAAGTTTTATTCTAGTTATATCCTAAAGAGGTATGTAATAACTAATAAGTCAAAAGTATGAAAATTCCATGGAAAATTTAATAAACAAAAGCAGAAAATAGGAATATTTACTCAACATCAATAACCGAATGGTCTTGTAATTTTCATCAAAAATTTATAATAGCATTCTTTGCTTATGATATACTTTCTAAAACATAATGGCTTATTTCGAACTATTTATAGACGTTTTCGTATTTTTAAATTGATGTTAATTATACTTTTATTTAATGGTAAAAATGTCTAAAGATTTAACACAATGTTGTTGTAAAGTTTTTTTTACAGTAGTTAAAATATGAAAAATACCTCGTTTCTATATTTTTTATAAACATTGAAGTCAATTTTTTTTTAATAATTCGTATTTAAAAAACCGTTGAACTTAAGTAATATTTACTAAATAAGATAATAAAATATTGTTTCAGGATCAGCATTGAAAATATAAATGAACATTTTTAATTACTCTTATTACTATAGACTTTATAGGATACAGTTTATTATACAAGTCGTATTTATATAAGTGTTTTAAACAAGTTTTCTGGAGATCTATCTCCACTGAAATATTACTAGGTTTATCTTTATTCTTTGGTTCTACAGTAAATGTTTACTTCTGTTCAAATGTAAGGTACATTCACCAATTAAATTGTATAATAAAGTATATACTTGACCTATGGTATAATTTTTTTTTTATTCTAATTGGTAAATCATAGATTATTGAAATTCAAATGTGTAGTGAGTATTCTTTAAATTTTATTTAATATAGGTACATATTTATATGAACAAAATTTGGAATTTTCAGAAGGTAAATTTCACTTTAAAACGAACTAGTGGACCATAATTTGTAGATATGCATACATTTTATCCATAAACGTCTTATCAAAATTAGATCATTTCGATCCTTCACTCATTCTACAAATATTATATTATTATAATATTATAATATTTAGAATAATTCGATTTGATCTATTCCTCAGAATCGCGTTATTGATTTAGTTCCACAGAAAAATATTTAAAAAATAATTCACTTAATATTAAAAACTTCTATAAAACACGATTATTTTTAGATCTATTCATCAATCAACTTTTAATGTGATAAACATAAAAAATATATAATTGCTTTTATCAATATTCAAATTTACATATAGATGTCATAATTTTTTTTTAATTTTGGGTATCCAAAGAACTGTCCCTTAGGGTCTTCATCTGAGAAAATATGTAAAGTCTTTATGTACAGGGCTTAGTGTTCGACAGTAGGAACAAATATTTTTTTTTGGATTGCTTACAATGGACTGAGGTGCCAACAATGCGGTGCGTTATGCGTTCTATATATAAGTTAGAAAGAAGATATAGGTATTACGAGTTTGGGAATTATGAACACCGGTCTCCAGGAAATCGAGAAAGTGAATAAATAAATAAAATCTATGATATCAATTTTGTAGTTATTTTATTAAAATGTATTTGAAACCAGATAAGCTGGGAAGACCCAGACAGAGAAAATTGATGAAATATATTGTGTTATCATAATATTATATACCTACGTAAATACTTACCATCAGTGAAGATTTCATTGAAATGTAAGGGGGCTAAAATCTTCCTACCCAAAACGTACCAGTTAATAACATTTAAAAAAAAATTGTATTTTTGGGGGCACGGGATTCTCTAAGAAGCCCCCAATCGCCACTGAATTAACAACACATCAGCATTTGATGCTGGCCAAACACTGAATATATCCTTCGATATATACTACCTGATCGGTGTCCACTATAGAATATTCAATGTTCATCATATTCAGGGACTTGTGGAAAATAAAAAAATGCCTCTGCTATTGAACCAAAAACAACAGTCAGCTGCCAAAGTGCTCGTTCACAGGACGGTGGTTTGACATCGGAAGCGATTAAAATGTGTACTTTGGTTCGTATTAAACCTATTTAATTACATTTTGGCAGTATTTAGTGTCGATGAAACGGCCAGGTCGACGGAGTGGTATGAACGTGGTTAGGGTGTAGTGGTAAACGTTGTGTTATTGCACATAACAAATTTAGTATGGTTATAGTGTTGGGGATTTATAATAATCATCGTTAGGTTATTAGTTCATATTAATATGTATCCAAACTATGAATGTTCCATAAACGAATATTAGTACCATAACTTAATACTAGATTCCTTAGCTAAGGGAATCGAATAATCAAATACAAACGGTTGATTTAAATTAAAATTTCTTCTCAGAGATATAAAGTCACACAGTTTTATCAATGTCATTTTTTCGTTGCTTTAACCAGAAATATCCAATTTTAAAATCATAATAAAACTTAATCACGCCTGTCAAAAATAAAAAAAAATATAATGAAACATAATATGACGATGATGCGTTAACATATACATTTATATTACGCAATAAAAATGTAGGAAACCCAGTAATGTTTCATTGTTAGAATGTTAGATATGACAACTTTTTCCATTGTGGTAGAAATGCTAATATTTTTCAGATTTATTAATAAAATTACTTAGAAATAATGTATTCTTACGAGATATTGAATAACTATAACTTGTTAAGATTGTTATTGTAATTTGTATTTGAATAAATTGAAATGTAAATTTCATCGGTTTTTTTTATTTTTATTTAAATAAAGTATTGACATTTAACGATAACGACTATCGAAAAATGCATGGATTAAGAATATGTTACCCTTTACTACAGAATATTTGAACAATTTATCAATTTTATGTTAAAGAAAAACTGGTTTTCTCATTAAATTTGTATTTCTATTTTATCGACTTTATAACTAAGACAATCCTTACTTTGTGGTACATGTATCTAATTTATAACAACTGACTTTATATTCTGGAACAAACATTTTTTTTTTAATTGTATTTCTTTAAATGACGAAATGCGTTTTCAATAAAATGGCTTGAAATTATTCTTTTTATAATATTGTGTATACAACTTTAAATAACATAATATACTTCAACTATAATATTCAAAGTAACTATAACAAATTAAAAACAATTATGAACATTACTATCTAGTATTAAATTATATGACTAAGACATTTTTATGAATTTAGAATAACTAAAGAAAGCAATGATTATTTTGCTTATAAATGATAACAATTTAAAGAAGAAAAAACGGTAAAATTATATATTCTGTTAGAATAATTAGCTCCGTATTGTCGAAACTCAATCGTTAGTGAAATCGGACAATTGAAAAAAAGGGAATATTATTCCTACATATCTAATAAGTTAAATAATGAAGACAATGATGAGTTTTTTTCTGAAAGAAAAATCAAAGTTAATGGTTTTTTCATTAATATTTGTAACTTGTTACAATTATTATTCAGATTTATAATTTATTTACAAGAAACTATGAAATGTAACTCATTACGATAATACGATTTGTATAATAGCTGTATTGACTATACGTGTAACTCGAGTTACATTTAAAAAAATTACAATTTTCGCAGATATAATATTGTAAAGTTGAACTATTATTTTATTTTATTTACTCAACAGTATCTATTAAAACACTTCAATTTAATGGGTTAATCTTCAAATTAAACTCTGTATAAAATAGGACAGTATATCATACGAGTTAACGACAAATACATTTTTAGTCGATGTTAATTTGAGTAATACCTATTCAAATATGCATTTAAAATATTTAACTCACTATTAAAATATTTAGAACATGAAAAATCAGTTATATTAAACTAATAGAATTTAAGAAAGTATTGGATATCAAGAAAAAAAATTTTAATATTTTAGCTAAACTACCTAATCTAATGTACTAAATATTATGTACTTATATAAAATTGAATTAATAAGATTTATTAAAAATTATAATTAGGATTCTAAAATGTCCACTAACGTCTATTTTTATAATGATTTTTAATTAGTTACCATTTTGTAATAGGAAATAATGTGTGATCTTTTATATTATATATTTTTTATTTTATTGACTGACTGATTTATTGTATAAATAATAAATAATAAATATATATTTATTTGTTTGTGAATAAAGTAATAGGCAACTGTAACTTGTAGGTATAGAAATATTAATATGTAATAATATTTACAATATGCATACTTTTTTGACTCTGTGTTCTACTGTTCTTATACCTACATTGCAATTTTTGTTATTGACTTATTTAAACACGTCTTGTTAGATGTTAAAGACATTATTAATTATTATATAGGTATACCTGTCTGTCTAATGATGGAAAATGTGTAGGTACACATTAAATAACATCTACGATCTCCCTCTCAGCATTTTGAGTTTTATAATTTTCAACTGAATACCGAATGAATATAATATTTGTACATAAATTTGTTTGTATTTCATTAAATAAAAATAAACATTATTAACACTTCTTAAATATTACAGTGTATAAACGAAATGTATTTATTTGTATTTTTCTCTATCATAATATTTTCTATATCATAATTATATTATGGCTATACTTAAATTTATGTTCAGTTGATAAACAATAAATGTCTGTTTTTACTATAGTGTTTTTGTAAATAACATTTCATAACTAATTAGGTACCTACTATAGTGTTTGAATTTAATTTTACATATTTGACCAGACAGAGTATACAGGGTGATTCATTCAGCCTACTAACCTCCATTTTTCTTTAGTAATAAATGTAGTCAAATTCTGATTTTTGGAATGATTAAATATACTCAAAGACCATATTTTAGAATTATTGATTTTTTTTTTAACTTAAGGAGTATCATGACGTGGTGATTCAAAGTTATATTTTTTAAACTAGGACCCTTCATTGTACTGTAAATTATTTAGATATCATTTTTTTTTTCGATCGTTTTGATGTAATTAATTCAAATTTAAAAATTCAAACGTTTATCATTTTTGATAATGTTTACACTAAAGATAATAGTCCATAAAAATGGTTTTACAAAAATATAAAATAGATGTGATATTGGACTTAGTATTTATTATACTTGGACCATTTTTATAAATTATTTATGTTGATAGATTAATATTAATCGCTAAAATGTTCAAATCACCGTAGCCCCCATATCTTACAAACCCATTATCATGGACCTATTATCCTTAGTACACAAAGACAAAGTTAAATGACACAAAAACTACTCTTTCGAATTTTAAGTCAAAATTATTAACTACTAAATAATTTACAGTTGTGAAAGGAGAGGGGGGGTTGTTCTCATTTGATATATAAAAGTTTATATCTCCAAATTATACTTTTTAAGTAGTACAAAAAATCTCAAAAATTTGAAAATATGGTGTAATAGTTAAAAACTCCGAAAATCAGATATTAAATAAATGCTTTATTGAAGAAAAAAATGAGCCATGATTGAGGAATCACCCTGCACAGTGTAATACAAGGAATATATATATTTTTTATAAGTGATGCTCTACATAAAATTATGTACTTTAAAAATATAACATCATCGTTTCAATTGTTTATAAGATGTTGATCAATTATAATAATTACACAAAATCAGTATAATTACAATTAATTTAAAAATTGATTTTTTAGACGAAAGTAACGAGAAATATAATAAAATAATATAATTAATTATAAGTACACTATTTTAATAAATATGTTTGTTCATTTTTCATCTCAAGATGTTTTGCCATTACAAGTTTAATTAAATTATCATTACATTGAAAAAATAAGACTCACTAAATGTCCATTATACTAATATAATTCATTGGGTTTTCTTTCATTAAATCTCTTTTTAGGTCAGTTAGATCAAAAATAAAGTCAGTAATGAATCACATACGAACATTAAATATTTTACAGACACTGTTCATTAGTAGAGACACATTATTAAATTAGTTAACTGTGGATGGGATATTATTTTCTTTATTGATATTAAACTTTGAGTGATTTATTATTATTCTAGGATGATGCCTATTTTATGATATTGCAAACATTATAGTTTCTGTTAGATTAAAAATAACTGTTTCGGTCACCAAAAAAATGGTTGAAAAGTAATCTGAAAAGGGTATGGTGCTTAGAATGTCAGACAATGAGTGGAATTACAATATATTTGTAGATTCCAACCTTCCCGAAATCCATCGGGTATTTCATACATTTAGATTTTGTAGACTGCGAACATATCCTGGCCACGTGCTGGTTCGGGGAGTAACGTTTTTGAACATCCCACGTGCAAATATTCTATTTCAATATGGTAGTTATGACTGTAGCAATAATCGAAATTAAATTTCCGGTCTGGTAATATTAATGGTGGTGGTAATAAAGTGGTGGTGTTGGGGGGTAAGGGGGTTTAAGCCCCATTCGTAGCAACATAGGACGGCTATTGGAATACTCGAGGAAGTACCGTGGCTTTGGGTACATATACCGTTAATTCGAACGTTGTATTTAAGTCACGAAGCTGGAATGGGCTCACCTCCAATAATAATGAAAGGATTCTGATCTGTTCGACAATGGCTTGACCCTCCCCCCCCCTCCTTCGCTTCCACCAGTACCGTCAATGGCATAGTCAACCCTACACACCGCGTCACACCCATTCACCTCCACTGTGTCACTATGACTAAGACTTACCCCAGATGGTTAAGGTCAAATTTAAACCTAACAATGGTTATACCAAGCAAAGGACATTCAATGACAGTAGGTATAGTGACGCTCACGCCTCCTATACAATCGTCGAACACGCTTTCCACTGTCGGTGTAACAAATGGAAAAGTTTTCGGTGCTGCTGTGTTTTAGTTAAAACTCAAATATTCGTGTTTGACGTGTACTTGTCAACGGAAGGATGCTCTCAAATGTTATACAATTGAAAAATACCACCAAAACTTTCAAATTTAAATATTTAGTGGACTTTTATGGCTTATATTTTCACTTTTCAGTACCTATTATACATAATTTCGAAACAAAATAAAAAAAACAGCATTTATCAATAAGTTTTTTTTTTTTTTTGTGAATGTAGAAGATATTTTATTATGCTTAAAAGCTTATAGGCTATAAATACAAATGATAATCCCAATTTTAAATTTAATTAAATAAGTTTTTAGGACCAAATAAACTAAACAAAAGTTTTTAAAAAAATAGGTTTAATTAAGTATCCGTATGTTAAGTTCACGTTTTTACTATCATGTAACCATGAAAAGCAGAAAAGCATTTTCATAAAACGTTTTATAATAATTCTTACCGTGTTTATTGTTTATTCATTATTTTATAACTGCATGATATCAATAAAATTAATCAATTTTACTAATCTCATTCACACAATTTTAATTTATTAATTTGGTAAATCATTTTTGAAAATAACAATTGGGTAACTGTACTTAAACTATATTATTTCAACTATTAAATTATTTTATGTAGGTACCTTTATTTTATCAAAAAGTATTTTATTTTAGTTCTTATAAAATGTAGTTATCTTTGAAATATTGTTAACCATACACACAAAGTTTGTAATATAATTATTTAGTTAACAGGAACAAATATAATTTAAAACAAGTTTTAATTTTGTTTCCTGTCATCTAAAAATATTGATTGACATAAATAATATAACGAAAACAATTCAATTATAACGACATCGTTTTATGAAGTTTTGTGGGGAAAGATAAACTTTTTTTATTTTTATATCAAGTTCAATAATTTTACAACTCCCCTGTAAACTTCCTACATTATACTACATTATGTCTCAATCAAACATGGTTAGTCGACATATATCCATTATGAATAAATACCTCTAATGATGAGGTAATCTTATAGTATGTGTTAATTATTGGTTTATTAGAATATAATAATATAATAGTCTTCCTACAGAAATTCTACGAGTAGGTATCTACCGTGTAATCTTAATGTAAAAAGTTTTAATGGATTTGATTAAATTATTTTAAATTTATAATTTGAACGGTTTTGTGATAGCTGATGTGTTTTCAGTTCTAATAGCAAAAAAAAAAACTTTACCATCATTTTGAATAATCAACAACTTATAACATAAGATTATTAAAATGAAGTTTCAACCACACAAGAGTAGGTACCTACTTTAAAAATAGTTTTTATAATTTAAACTACCTGTTTATAAAGTTATATAAGTTGGTTATATTATTTTAAAAGTTTTATTTGTTCATCCAATAGGTATTGTATTTAATTGAACGTAGAGTTTATACTATTATCAACCTTCATTATGTTATCAGCACTTTAAACTGACGACTGTTAATTATTTTTTTTTGTATCTCATAAACCTGGTATATTATAAATTATAATATTATCATCATTGTTCATTATAGGTGATGCCTACGTAAAATAAAAATATTTTTAAACTGATTATGAACAAAGTCATAATTACTAAATATCTTGTAACGCAGTTTAAAATTGTTTATATATATATTAAAATGTATGTTCTATCAAAAGTTAATAAATTGAAATTTCATTCTGAAATCAATATTGTTATAATTTACATTGAATAAAATTAACTTTAATTTTTCAAATAATACATTATGTAAGTATCATATATTAGATATGTTGTAATATAATGTGTATACTTACCACAATATTTTAAGTATATTTCATTGAACTTGATCTTATGGCACATCTCATCTAATATGAGTTTTATAGTGTTCATGCAGACTTGTTTTTTTTCCATTTGTTTTATTTCCAAACACTTCTGTACTTTTCGTCGTCGTCTAATTGGTATCAACCGCGTCAATAGCACCATGGGGAGCACTTAGCAATGTGCAAAAAGTCACTTCGATCCACCCCCGATATGTCTGTGGCCTTGCGGTTAAATCGATTACTCCATCTTCTTACCCTTTTTCCATGGGCATAGCAAGTTAACACAGTGTGTCACCGTCAAAAGAACGACTTTCATTCTTGTCATCTCTTTTCTCTTTTTTAAATGTTTTTTTTTTTTTTTGCTTTGTTAGCGGATTTTAACAGTGTGATCCCATATAACATATAATGAATAAATACGGTCATTATCGGTCACTTGCTCGTATTATCACTCCCTCGGGGCAAGTCTGGCAAAAAGGCGTCGCTCCGTGAAAAGAGAGAGAAAATGGTTACTTGGATAACGTAGAGCAGTGGAGGCGGGGGAGACACTGAATCAGATATTCTGGGTGTATATTTATTGTCTCTTGTAAATTTACGGAGCCTGCAAGCAAGGTTTAATTGATGGTCTCTTCCCCTCTTCCCCTCTTCCATGCTATTCCTCACTTTCACCCCTTATAACTGTTCGTGAAAATACGAAAAAGAAACTCCCTACCAAACTCGATTACCTTAATTTCCGGCCGGATTGTTTCCGCAGTACTCTTGTACTACGAATTTATGTCCGGCATGTCCGATTCGATCCGTTAAAAACTTCTATAGTCCCGAAAAGGTTAATTTATAAACGTAAACCACCTAAAGGTTAAAAACTTTTCATAGAATTTCTATGTGGTTTTCCTCAGTATGGTGGAAAACAATATCAAACGCACAACAATAATTGCCTTTCGATCAAAGAAATAACTATATAAACAACATTTTTAAATTAAAACAAAAAACACATACCTACTATAAGTATGTTGCACATTTAAGACAGATTTTAGATAGCACAGCAAATGCAATCGAATTGTATAAATGTATACAATCTATATAAATAATATAATTTTATGACTATATGATTAATATAATAATTTATTTGTGATTGAATGGGATTTTTATGATTAACTTTGATTAACTGATATAGGTTGGTCTTAAAATTATAGTTATGAATTCAAATGGTTTAAAAATAAAACCAAAAAATTGAATATTTAGTGTACAAATTTCAATATATACTTTAATTATAATATTTTTACTAATGAGTTTACTTAATAAAATATTACCACCAAATCATAAGAAGTATGCATATAAAAAGCATAAAATATTATTTGAATTATTTGAATTATTCTGATAACGTAAAATATTTATTGTGTTTATTATTTGAATAAAATTATGATAATATGATAGGTACTGAAAAAATATAATCCAGTCATAAATTAATTTATAAAATATTTTATCAACATTTCTGTTTTCTATTGTGCTTTTATACCCGATCAGTATATTTACCACAAGTTAGTTAAATAAAAAAAAAATATTGTTTTTTTTTATATAGATATGTATAGCAACTGATGTGTCTAATTAGCATAGAACACAGGTTTTAAATTAGCTGGACCTATATTTTGAGTGATGTATAACAAATATAGGTTATTTGCAAGTTCACGGTTCAATCTCTAATATTTTTTTATTTCCAAACATATATGGTACTTATTTATAATATTAAAGGTTATAAAGTTCACACTCATTATGGTTTTATCGAAACAAGCCAATGCATAATGCATTTTAAATAAATATAATATAATTGTGAATAATATGCTTAGCAAATAACTGAACACGTTTTAGATGAATTTTATTGATATAAAATTGTATCATACTTACTTATAATTTAATGCGAAAATTGATTTTTATCCAATTAAGATAATTTATATATTCATAGTGATAAATGATAATTAATTGGTAGGTAGTATGATATTCATACTTAAAACAAAATACTGTTATGTGATCACCTTGGGTAAAAGATTGCTCGTTTGATACAGCAGTGTCAGGCATAACACCATCGAACATGAAAAATCGTAACTGTATTATTCTTAAATGTAAGAAAAAAACATTAATGAAATAAAATAATTGTTTGATAAACTCATAGATATCCGTTTTCTGCATAGTATGTTTTAAATATATATTGTCACTGGGTGGTCACAGCTAAAATATGGATGTGGTCATGTGGATAAATCATTTCATTCAAAAACCGATTCTAAGCGGTGATGGTGTATGTCCGCCTCTATTTCCCAGGATATTCTATATTTTTTTAATATTACTATTAGTAATTTATTTTTTAAATAAATAACAAGTAAAGTAAGTTGAACTAGTAATGCCAAAAATATGACGTATAATACATAATAATTGTTTTTAACTTATAAGGCAATACCGACGTACCGTGGATAATGGTATGAATAGCTTACAATTAATCTAAATATTATGGTAATTTCATTGTGTAGAGTAATGTATCTAATGGTAAAAAAGTTTAAAGTTACTAATACCATTAATATCTTTTGAATTTTAACACAATAATTAAAACCTTTCATTGTAAAATCGTAATTTTTCGTTTGTGTATCCAATTTTGTTAAAATTTGAACTTTAAATATCTTTATAATATATAAAGCATAATATTATGTAGGTACCTATATATTTGATATTTTTAATTTTTGATAAAAACAGCTTATAAAATATAAGTGGAATAACTATGTAACTATTATATTTTTAATCATTAGCTTATTAAATTAAATATAGATAAAAAACTAAAGAAAAAAACGAATTGAGATTATGAAACCTCTACGAATAGCTCCAAAAGAGAAAATTAATTTTATTGTTATCAAGTCCCCTCCCCTTCTCTCTAAAAAACCAAGCTGATCCAATTTACTATCAGAATTCCCCTCTTATTTCTTGATTTGTATAGCTAATTTTACAAAAAATATAATATTTAGTTCGGTTCACATAGTAGGTTTTCAATTTATTTTGAATATTATTACTACCTATAATATTTATTTAAACTTGCACATAAATATGCTGCTATAAATAATATTATATAGTATGTATAATATGAAGCCTTTTCATAATTATTATGAAAAGGCTTAAAATAACAAAATGTACCTATATCTAGTTTGCATGCCACTAAATAACTATAAGTTTTAAATAAATAAATAAAATTACATTGTACCATAATAGTTCGATTATATAAGTGGAATGCAATGTTGGGAATTCCGCATCAAAGTTCACCATGTTCAACAAAATTCCATAACCCAGATAATCCCACAGAGATTTAAGTATTCAATTATTAGGTCACTATGGTTTCTATGGGTACTATCAATATAAAATATATTTATTTATTTATCTTTAAATAATTGTTGGTAATGCACCGAGTTCTATTGAGTAGAAATGATGTTTTCTAAATAATTTTCTAAACAATGATTTTCCATAAGATATCAAGTTCTATAATGAGCCAAAGACCTAAAACTTAAGTCTTGTAAAAAAAAAAAAAGTACCTACTATAATATCAAGCAATATATAATACAGTTCCATAAAACAGTTTTGTATAAGGTATCAAGTTCTATAATGAACAGAGTTATGGAATTGAGATAAGTTAGACGCGATGGCTTTTGAAAAATCGGCCAAACAATAATTAGGTTCGTCTCCTAGCCTTTTTCAACTGTCATATAGTCAATTAGAGTGATCCATTTTTAATTTTTTTTTTTTTGTTCATTTGTTTTGAAAAACATTTCAGTCTCGTTTTGTCCTTTTATTGTGGGCTGAATGAACTTAAATATACCAGAGTGTATTGATGTTCGTCGATGAATTGTATTGTTCAACGCTTCAGTGGCGTCACTTGACCTTGGAATTCCATGTAATGTACGATGTGATACTGACCATATTTCTATAGGATATGACGTTTGACAGCGATGACTTGTTTCGGATTTTCATTTCTATTTTCCCCAATATATATTTTCCTCGAAATAATTTAGTAATTTATTTATTTAATTTTCGTTTTTGGAATACCTATTAATTTTTTAAGTCGATATTTACTTGATTTACAGAAAGAAAAGTTAAAGCAGATATTTTCTGTACTACAATAATGAAATATTTTTTGTTATTGTTATTCTAATTTTTTGCGAGACCATACAATATCTACTCTTGAACTTTTCACCGAATCGATAATAGTCATCGATGTCACTTGGCGCATTTATGGAGTCCTTCTAAAAGTCAATTATGATCTCCTGAGCTGTATTTTCTTCAATAAAGGTGTGAAAATACTTGATTAAATAATATTGGACATGATTTGAGTGTTCTGACCCATTCATAGAAGGTAGCTTTACACAAATAGTTATAATAATAGTATCATTGTCTTAATTATTGTCTAAATTAAATATTTTACAAAACTTTATAATATTATAAAAAACAAATATATAACATTTGTTTTAGACAACTTAATTTTATAGGACTAAGCCCGAATTCAAAATTATTATACATAAGATTAATAATAACATTTTACCCGAAATATAGTAATAATAGGGTCACAAATATATTGAATCTGTCATCAATGATCAAAATACAAAAAATAAAACATAAATTTCAAAACTTTAAAAATAAATAAATATTTTGAGAACGTTTTGGAACAGTTTAATTATAAAAAAAAAAAACACGAAACTCAATATATATAAACTCCCATGATAAACTTTGAATACCGTTTAACTGTCATAACTTTTATTTTAACAAGATTAGGATAAAGGCACACAAACGCCCTCGAGAAAACTATGTTTATTGATCTTTAAAAGTTGTTTTTATACTAAAATCTATGTATTAAATAGCTTATGACAAATCGTATTCAAATTGTTATACTATTTTGCAAGTGTGAAGTTGTAGTTGTAACGATTTGTGTAATAATATCCATTTGAGTGTATAAGATATTATTATAACACGATTGCATTTTTTATATTCAACTTTTGAAGATAATTTTTAATTATAATTTATACTTTTGTTAATAATACTTACACGCAAATATCACGAAGGGCAAATGAAAACAAAAACGTTTACTACAATAATGATGCATTTCCATTAATTAAAAGTCAATGGTTATTTTATACACCAACAACAAACACAAAAACACGCATATAAAACCATTAGGCGCATCCTACTACATCCTTTTCGGACCCGTTACCTATTATAAATGTCAACACACTTTTTATTGTACACACAGTCAAGTATCAATTTTTGGCAGAGATAGGTTTTCGACCCCCAGAAGTTGTCGTTGTTGTTGTTGTTATTATTTTTTTTTATATTATCGTCCCATCCCCATTTGTTCTCGCATCGATACCTTGCCAGCGGCCAGGGGTGTGGAAGATCAACGCCGTTGGCGATTGTTCTTGCATCTCAAAAATGGAAAAAAAAAAAAACGGAACAAAACAAAAAAAAAAGGATATAGTTTGCTCACCTCCGGTCGACAGGGATCTCGATGGTTGTCGTGTTATGTAATACGCGTTGAATAATAGCGATTCGGGTCGGCGGCGACGATGAATCATTGTAACGAAAGCGTGTGCGAACAGAGGGTGGACAAGGGTCTAACGAAAACTTGTCCCCCCCCCCAACACATACACACACACACACACACACACCACCTGTGCCCGCAAGTGTCGGACACCTGGAAGCAGTGTGTTGTGCCGTTTGGGAAACGACATAACTCGGTTAAACCGTCGCGCGAGGTGCCGTCGATACGCTGTCGTCGCCGGGTGCTGGATGGCCCCAGGCCAGCGCGTGGGCGTAACTGCCACTACCGTATAGTGGCTGGTGTATTATATAGGACACAATATAATAATATACGCTTCATCGGTTCGATGTGTCCGCAACCCGTACCTGGGTATCGGTAATCGGAATCGGGTACCTCGGCACGACGACGACGACCAGACGACGGGGAGAACACCGCGCGGACGACGACTGCGTATACGGGCCCGGGGAAACCTCTGCGCTGTTTTCGTGCGGGGAGGGTCGCGCGGATGAATTTTGAGGTCACCGTCGCGTATAATGCCGGAAACCGAATTGGGGATAACGTCGGAATTTCCGTTTCGAATCCCATGGGCCCCGGCTGCTATCCTCCCCGCCACACCAATCACCCGACAGATTCCGACCGATATCTCGAGGTCGGTTTCGTCGTCGTCGTTTCGGCGGTGATGAAAATTACGGAGGTCGGTCGGGCTCGAACGTTTGAGAGCACGCGCCGATATTATTATATTATTACGCATTGTTATATCGAGAAAAAAATAGACAGACCGGACGAGAGGCCTCCATGGTTTGGCAACGACCGCCGCCGACTGTAATTCAATTATCGCACTGTCACTGTGACATACGACTGGCGGTGGTGGTGTTTTGGTTGCCAATATTTTTGACGTTCTTTCACAGGACGAATCCTTTTTAACTGGCCTTTACCATTGGATGTGGCTGCGCACGAAATACGCACTGAACGTTTACGATACGAAATCAATAGCGACTAAGTTTCCGGTTTATTCCATTCATCGGGTATTTTATAATAATATAATGAATTATGTGCGTATCCCTATTTTGTTAACAAAACCACACGGTTGAGTTGGAAATTTTTAGGTCACAGATTTAGATATTTATTGTAATTTTTTTTTTTGTTAATTATTTACGAGAATAAAGTTTAGTGAGCTATGATTTATGCAAAATATAATGACTTTTCAAAGTATATAATTTAATGGAAACATAATAATATTTTATATTAATTGGTATAAAATTCCTACATAATAATATTACGAGAATACTTGTATTTCACTCGATATACCAACGATAACAAATTGTTATTTATTTGCTGTTCAATTTGACAGAAACCTAATTAAATGTAGGTAGGTAGTTAAAATATTAAATATCTATAAATGTAAAATAAAGCGCTAATAAAAATAACATGACAGCATAATATATTTCCAATTAGGAAGTGTTATGTCTCTGTTATATGTATTATGAAATAACTTATTAATAAATAATTCAATGATACAAATATTATAGTAAAATATAAAGTGAAATTATTTAAAAACAAATAATGGATATTTTGAAAGTATGGTAAATTAATTTGATGAACCCTTGTATTTCATTTCAATTAATTTTGACACGAATATTAAAGTAAAGAGTAATTTATTCTCCTATAAAATACAATTATCCTCAAATGCAGAGCAATACAATTAATTTGACATGCATTTAAATGCATTAAAATTTCTGTTCGTTTTAAGCGTTAAGAATTAAATGATTGTTAATCCAATAGTTACTTATTTACATAAGCAAATATAAACATAGCGAATATAGCAATTGAACTTATGGTTTCATTTTTAACTTGAAATATTTTATTTAAAAAAAAGTGAAAATTAAGAAAACAAAACGTATATAATACATAGAGACACACGCACAAACACAGCTAACAGTGTCCTGGCTTTAAAAACAAAGATTTTATACAAATTTAGGCATTAGAAAATATTTTATATATTTTGGTTTAAGTCTTCTGGATATTTTTCATGAAGAACAAACACTATAAAATAAGGGGTGACTAAAAACGGCCAAGTCGAATGTTTCTTATTTTTTTTTTTTAATAACGATGTCAGGCAGTGCCGTGAAATTAACATAAAAAAAATTAAATACTTAATATGTAAATATATAATAAATATGTTGGATATGTAAATGTGTGATGTTGATCAATTACGGTATATATACAACGGACTAGTCCATGATATACAGTGTTGGGAAATATCTAGATAAATTTATCTAGATAACTTATCTAGATAAAAATTATTTATCTTTTATCTTATCTAGATAAATTTCTACTCAGTTATCTTTATCTTCATCTAGATAAAATTCTAGTTATCTATGAGTACTTATCTAGATAATTTATTTAAATGAACTAAAAAAAATTTGAAAATTTAAAATATTTTTTTTTTTCAACTAGTACATAGAAAACACGTTTAGTAATACGTATTATAATACCATGATTTTAATATTTATTAATATTCATTGTTAGTCAGGAGTTTTACATCGTAAACAATGATTGTACGAACAACTAATAATAGCAAAAGCAAAAATATCTATCCCTGCTACCCACCGGCCACCAACCAATGATGATGGTCTCATTAGCTGATACCCTTTTCATAGAATTGTGTATAAAATATGAAAAATAATTATTGTTTTAAGCCGACAAAATAAACCAACATTCATGGATATTGGACTCACAAGTCACAAGCATAATAAATAATAATATAATATCATTATACCTAATTTATAACAATTTAAAATATTTATAAAACCCTATTAGAATTCCTGGTATTTCAGTTATCGCTTAACCGATCTGTACGACCTCTGTCCTCTGCTGTAGGCGCAATAAAATAAACAGTATACAAAAATTGACAAGTATATATTTTGTGACTGTTATTGACTATTTTTCTCACTTCTCAGTGTGTATCGTGTGAGTTGTGACCTGTGTTTCGTCGTCGGTAAAATTTATTGTAGAACTGCATACAGTTACGATTATTATTTTTTATTTTTTTCATTTAATTATTTTATTCATGAAACGATTTGTCCAAGTTTCAAATGATGGCCCGTCCAAGATCCTAAAAAAAGATGAATCAAGTACTCCAACAACTGAATCAACCAACCACCTGATAAATACTGCTAAACTGAAATATTTATTTGATGGATTTTAGATTCTGAGTGAATCAATACATTATTGATTTTACAATGATGTGTGTTTTTTTTTTTTTTTGTGTGTCTGTCATCACGTTTTAGGACAGTAAAAGTGCTTGGATTTTCTTCAACAGTAGCTTTTCTGATAGGAAAGTGAATCTAGTTGGTACTTTGGGGGGGTCAAAAGTAAAAACTTCCTAGTAGTTTTCACAAGCTCCGGGAAAAACAACATAAAAATTAAGGAAAATCGGGAATTTTTACGCAAACTCGGATTTCCAAAAAATCGATTTTGGTTTTTGGTGTAACTCTAAAACAAATAAACGTATATACAAGGTCTATAAGAAAGTCAAATTAAATTTTTATGAGCGTTTGAAATTCAAATTTTTACAACATTGGATATTCACTCGATTTCTCATGTAGCGATTTCTTTATTTTGTTGTAATTCAAAAACGAATGACTGTAGATACATGAAAATTTCACTGAATGTTTATATTAGTATTTCCTATACACCATACAATTTTGAAAATATTTTGACTCTTTTTGAGCTGTTTACGGACATTTATAGTTTTCAATTTTTTTATTTTTTTTTTCTATTAATATCAATCAAGTTTTATCTGTTGGGCCAAAAAGTGTAAAAATTTAATACAAGGCTCCTGATATATTGCTACAATAGCAATTGAAAAATATTAAAAATACATAGGCACAATTTTTTTTTATAAGAATTTAAAGATCGAATTTTGACAACATTTATCAAAATTAATCGAAAATTAACAATCATTGTAATTAATAAATTATAAAATGTTCAGTTTTTATAGCTAAAGATAAAAGGATTACAAATTTAAAACAAAGGTTTTCATAAATAGTTCATACTGTAACCAAAAAATCTAAAAAATTTATGAACACAGTTATTTTTTACAGACATTTTAAATTCAAATTTGGACGAAATTACATAATAAAAAACCTAGAATAACTATTTTAGTTATTTTGTTGTGATTGTATAATATTATTCGTGGGTACTTTAAACATCTAAAGTATACTACTAATTACTATATATCCATAATATCATCAGGGTTTGTTGTTGGTGTATAACGCGTTATAAGTACCTAATGGATATTGTTATATGATTAATTTGGAATTCATTATAGGTCAATTTTTTTTAATACCATAGATAAGTATATAATATGTCTTATACCTAGAAAGACATACCGTCTCCGCTCAGAATCGTTTTTCTTAGACAATGATATAATATCATTGAATTCAAATACAATACCATCCATTATACAGTGACCCACTTGTAACCTACTGTACAACAGAGTGACACCCACTTTCCCACCTTTTTTAAAATAATTTCCTTAGAAGGAAATAAATTATCTGCATTATGCCAAAATTGCTCCAAAGTTGTAAATGGGAGTATTAATTCAAGTGGTAATTTCTTTAGTCATTATAAAGTTTGTATAATTTTAGGACCAGCTATTTATTTTTAAATTCTAATTACAATTTACAAGTTATATTTACTACAATATTAATATTTTGTAAATATTTTAGTATAAACATGCTTCAATAATGTCTAAAGTTGAAGAAACCACGAAAAATAATCTTATAGATAAAGATAAATACACCAATTATCTCATATTTATCTAGATAAAAATGTACTAATTTTTATCTTTATCTAGATAAAATTTAGTATAATTATCTTTATCTGTATCTAGATAAAAATTATTACAGTCATCTTTATCTTTATCTAGATAAATTATTAGTTATCTATTCCCAACACTGATGATATACACCATAGGTGATACCGCTTTACAGTTCAATTCTATATTGCAATAGGTATGAGAATAAACTGACGGATGATATGGGTGCGCCCCAAAACAGTCGAAATGTCTAATGTTATTCGTCTAAACTCGTTTCATCTGATAATTGATATTATAATCAATAACATAATATTGTTTTAGTCATAGGAATATGGCTGGGATAGAATAATTATTAACTGTTCTGTTTCGGGTACTGACTCATAATATTATAGTTCTTCGTCCATTCAGGCGGTGCCGGTTCAAACTCGTTGAAATATAACAACAGCGCAATACTTGGTATATGATATTAGGTAAAACCTATTATTATACAGACTCACACGTTTAGACGTCTTAAATAATGTCACGAGTCACGACATCGGTGCATTGGTATTCCCAGGTTACAATGGGAGCGGACGATTGGTGGCGCCAATGTTGTAATATCCCCACGAAAATGTTATCGTTATTAATCGTGTCCAGCAGGAGAACCGCGGTGTAAAAAAAAACAAGATAAAAATAAAATTTCCATCTCCACGTGGAAGGGGAACACACGACTTTTGCAAACTAGAACAAACGAGAACAAACGACCTATACGTACAGAATAACATTATAATGTGTGTATCCTCCTCGCCGTGCCACACCTACGACGCTCCACGTACATCATATTAACGGTCTTTCCGTCCCATCATAACGAATCCAAAATATATTATATTATGCTCCTCATGCGCACACGTGTTTTACTATACTAGAGGTTTTATTTTTTTTTAAATATATATATTTTAACCGTTGGTTCGTGTAAAGTGGGAGATCTTTCAGATAATAGAAACGTTCGTAAGGTAAAACCCACCCACACATGACACACTACACACTATACACATATTATTATAATATGATACACATTTGAATTTCTACATAACGCTTATCGCGTACTATTAAACTCCAAAAATATACCCATTATGTCGAAGCGTTGATGGTAAAATAAATCTGTCGGTATTTTACAACCATTTTACAAATTCTATATGTACTACACTATATAGTACATATAACATTATGTCTATTTGTCGATGATTAGTATAGGGTATAATATTATATTTAACGAGACGAACTGCGAACATTTTTAAATCGATAACATATAAAATGTTAAAAATATTATACACGATTACGTGTCTGTTAAAAATCATTGAAACACCCACAAATGGTAAATTCAATCGATACAAAGTGATATTTTAAATGCATACTCCACACCTATAACTTAGGTACTTCATATTTTTAATATTATAATATATTTTTAATACTTAATATTCTCCCTTAATACTATAAAAATGCAGACTGTATGTCTATTACGCATTTTTAAATGTAAATTACATATTATATTATTATTGATAGTCATTTGATATAAACCAGTGATTATCATACTAAAAATATATTTTTTTTATTATAAATTCAAGGCCTCAACTGCATTGGTCATTGACGGATGTTAGTTCGTTAATAATATTATAGGTTTTAGTATTTTACAGAGTATAAGTTTTTTTTTTTTTTTTTAGAATAACGAATAAAATAAGTAAGTAATAGTAACAATTCAAAATTAAAAGTGAATAGATATGTACATTTTGATTTTGTTCAGATTACATGGTTTTGTATAAATTAGTGTATTTGTTAAATTTTAATATTTTATGGATGTTTAGAGATTCATTGTTGAGGCATTAGGAGAGGTTATTTGGGATGTTGTATTTTAATCTTCCATTCAATTTATCGGTGATAGATGTGTCTGAATGTCGTCTAAGAAATGTTCCATAGCCGGTGTTGATTTAGTATTTGGCTTTTGGTTTTTGTTTAGGTTAAATGAAGAACTGTCGTTGTTTGATATTATTGAGGTCGATAATGAAGGAAATAGTGTTAAAGCGGCGCTTTTAATACTTTGAGTTTTTAAGTTTCAATTATTTAATCATTAATATAGGTTGAAGAAAAATACATTGATTCACCAAGATCAAATTCCGATTCTTGTTGTTTGGGTATTTTGGGTTCTTCTATTTCTGGCAGTGTTTGGGTATTTGCTATCAAATACAAATTACTATAATTTTTTTCAGTTGGTTTAAGTTATTTTTCTTTTGGAAAGTTATTTGAAGTGTGCCCAATTTGTTTGCATAGAAAACAAGTTAATTTATTAATTCAAAATTAATAAGTAAAGTGCTAGGTATTTTACTTTCATATTCAGGTGATGTATACATTTTGCATCTAAAGCTCAATATATGTGTATAACCTTCAATGTAACCTGCACGTAGAAATGATATGGGACTGGTAGACGTTATATTGTGTTCTTTGAACGCTTCTATTATTATTTCATGAGGTATATTCAATATTGGGGAATACATTTGCAAGGATGGTTGTTTTATCAGTGTTGCATAGATTCCTTAGTTTAATGATTTAACCTTGAGCAACTAAATTTGCATTGTCTTCGATTAATTTATTACCTAGCAAGGTATTTTGATGCTAGAAAGGTACAAGTGCGGATTTTCGATATTTTAGACACAAATATAATGTTTTCTGGTTTAATTATTTTTCCTATTTTTATAATGTATTCTTTATTTGTGTTAATTCGTTTTCTATGTTGAGTTTTGAGAATGGGTTGGGATTTAATAACTCTGCGTACATTTTTTTTTAAATTAAAATATTTTGTTGATGAAAATTGTTATTATCATTTTTTGCAGTGCCAGAAATAATATTCTCTGGACTCTGGTGGTTGGTTTAGCGTGGAAGATGTTATGTTTGATTTAGGTATTTTGGTTTTGATTTGATTTTTAATAGATAAATTAAGTGTATTTAGTTTGTGCGTTACGTTTGGCAGGCGACGAAGATAGTAATACATTTGTGTAACAGTAAAGTCTCCACTTGTGTATAACCTAGTTACTTATATTAAAATAACTCCTTTGTTGAATTTTTTATTTAATTAATTTATATTATTTAGAAATTGGACAACTTTGTAATTTAAAATGAATTTTCTATTTATTTGTTTTATTTTGTTTAGAATTTAAATTAAATCGTATTTATTTAGTAAAACAATAATTTAAGTTGTTTATTTTAAATATTAAGGAGAATATTTTCGCTAACAAGAACTCGTTTGTTTTTGAATTATAGTGTCTGCGTATTAAATTAAATTACCTGGTTTGGGCAAGTGTGGATTTCCAGCCCATATACGTTTATAAGGTTGAAGTCGGCCTTGCGTACTGATTGGTCGTGGCTTGTGGTTAATTAATGTTTACCCCATCAGTGACCCAGAATTACACATCTGGTGCACGTACAGTGTGGGTGGTTTAGAAGGCTCTCTTTTATCTTTACAAAAGGTAACACGAACATATTTTCCTAGACAACCATAATAGCTCCCAAAATTCTGAAACATCGTACCTTATTACCATACATCGTGTTTCATAAAAATATTATATTATCTAACGTTGAAAACAATAACTATGCATTTACAAACAGAATGCAAATAAAGATTTTTTATTCAAAAGCAATACGTAACATATAAATATTATTGAAAAAATAATTCGAACCTATGCTAAGTAAATTTTATATTTTAAGACGTTTCTTTGATATTTGTACACACATTCTCGTAATTTTGTTGATAAAATAATAAAAAAAACTTAAAATTTAAGAACTATGGTTTTTTTATGTAGTCGCTCTATTTAGTCTTCTAGATTTTCTATTTATTAATAAGGATTTATTTTAAAATGTATCATAATCGTTCATAAGCAGCTGTACCTTAAAATACACCAATGTATTATTGCCGTTATAAAACTCCCCGAGAAATAATAAAATGATCTTCACAAAAGTACCATCTGTATTAAATTTCTTATTTATTTATGTTTTCACATGCAAATTAATTGTGAAAGGACCGTTGCGCTGAATAAAAAATCCTCATGCTCGTAATTTATTGAAAAAAATCCTTACTTTAAATTTCATTACTTGTACTTAACATCTGATAAAATAAATAATGGATCTGAAGCAACCTGAGACCAGTATTTAATTATACATTTTTAAATCTATCTATTTGAATATACCAATTTAAAAAGTAAATTAGATATGATTATCATATTTTTCACCGACTATCTTAATCCATTGATATAAGTGCAAACAAGTAAGAAGAAACTCTGCAAAATCGTGTTAAATGTCTAGATTTTATTCAAACATTTTCCAACGTTTATACCTACTAAATGTCAAATGATACTAAAATTCAATAAAAACTAGTCGATTTAAATTTATTTTTAACCGTTTACAGTATAATTTATAAATTATTGTCTTCTTATTATAATATTTTAATGTAAATTTTAAGACACAACGTTTACAATTTAGAAACTAATCTGGATTTGTTAATAAATGATTATCAATAAAGGAAACATATTACTCTCTCTCTCTCTCTCTCGGCACAAAAACCACAAGAATAAACTGTAGTTTATAAACGGTTAAATTATATTTATTTAATACGCACATTAAACTTTTTAATTTACACAAAAACTTTATCGTAATTGATTATTATGCAGAACACAAAATGTGCGTGAACTTTTTTGAAACTCTTGGTGACGACGTTTTTCTTTCAAACTTTCCGTAAAGAAAAAATACTGTTATTCATCTGTGCATGATTTTGTTGCCTGTTCCATTCCACTAATTTGTTTGAATCTGTCTTACCATTCTGTTTTTCCCGCATGCACTTTACCAACAATATATGGGTACAAGATAAATGATCGAGTTGGTATATTTTATGTTTACCTGAGATAAGCACTTCATACGTCTATATATTAAATTGCTCTAGTGTGTTTTGAGATTTTTATTTTTAGTTCACCGTGGCAATGATGGTGACTATAAAGGATTGTTTTCTTTACATTGACTAATTGATAATTTATCACATAGGTATTATTCTTTTATACGCCATACACAGTTGTGTTGTCTGACTGTCGTGAATTATATAGACGGAAAAATTTGACGACATTTAAAAATAACATTCATAATAAATACAAATATTAGGATTTTATATTTCCCTTTCATATTTTGTTTGCATTGACCGATTGACCCATACTTTCTTGATAATATGTTTACCGAAAATAAAAATGACCTCAATTAAACATTTACCATATGATTAAATCTTCTTAATTTTCAATTTTTAATGCCAAATGAAAATAGCAATCAACAGTGGATATTTCAAATTGATTTTCCAACGAAGATATCTTTGTAATACTAAGCAGTATTTTCGATGCACTAAAAAACGAATTAATCAATTCAAAAGAAAATTAACTGAATAATACTAATATTATACGGATGAGATGGATATATAGAATAGATAATGACATGATAGTATAGCTCCTGCAGTGAGTCTTTAACAGGTGGTGGACAGGGTCCGATGAAGCCGTTGGGAATGAACTAAGGAAGAGAGTGAAGTAAAATAATAATAATAAGAAGACGACTCTATTACGGGTGATTGGAACACGAAAATTCAACCACGAAATGAGAATGCTATTTTTGGGTCCTTCATAACTGGAAGAAATACAACATGTACATTGTACACACATCACTTATAAGCCAACGGGCAACTGCATCGTGTCTGCAACTAATCCGTGTTTACTCGCGGAGGTGAACCGGAAAGACTGAAAACGCGACGTGAAAACCAAATGGTGAAGGATTCTTTCCGCGTTCACCTGCCAAAGGTCGCGTCTCGTTAGGTTAGGTTGGCGGCGTAGTCTATACAATACGTCCAATTATTGGCAATCTCGTTTTGGTGGGCCATGTGCAGTACGCCTCCCGTCGGCCTTTAACGATGACAATGACGAGTGAGGGAGTTGAGTTGATCCACCGGAGCCGTCGTATTGCATCACACCCACTCATAACACACGTGAAAGGCTGTGGATACGGTGTCCGCGGTGGCGTAATGTTATTACGATGAGGTCGCGTTCACCCCGAGCCAAATATTTTATCTCATTCCTACTCTTCCGTCTCCTTTGTCTATCCTTTTCTCTCTCACTCTGTCTCTCTCCCACTCACGCCGACATGGCATTTTTTTTTTCGAGTAAACATACATAGTAAACACACACGTGACCGGTGCAGCTGCAGCGGTATTATACGAGAGGAGTGTGTTGTAGGTTCGTGAAACTTTGGGCGAGACGGGGTGGTGTGTCTGGTGTGCGTTAAGCTTTGGCGAAAAAGTAAAACAATAAACATTTCCGCCGCCACCCGCGTTCCCCGGTGCGATCCTCGCTCCGACAATGGAACTAAGTGTGGCTCGAGAACACTACAACGACAACACAACGCGATTCCGTTAGGTAGATATATTATATATTTTTTTATTTATGGTATACTGTGCGCCAGCTTAATGTTGGTGAGACGGTAATCGACTTACGCGCTGGTTCCGTATACAATATTACGGTGGTTGAAATGTCCAATGCGATATGATACGAATGACAAACGCCACCTCGGCAAAGAGGAATAATTTTAAATCCATTATTATTTATTTGTTTTGTCATTGGCTTGTACCTAATAATTTTTGTAAATTTAATTTAGAAAAAAAAATGGTAAAAAGTAGTTATAATAACTGTATTTTCTCTGATATATATGATAATATTGCAATAATAAATTACCATTGCTTTGTCATTTTCTATATTCATAATTTGCAAATAATCATTTGGATTAATTGTAAGCTATTATAGGCACATGAAACATATTCATTTGATTATTTTCGTTTACATATTTTATTCAACATTTTTAACATCGGTAATAAGGCTTGAAATTAAAAAACAAGGTTATTCATAACTCATAAGCCGTTCTTACATAAATTCAAAATTATAGAAAATAAATAATCACAGTTTTTTTTGAAATTATTTATATTGATTAAATTCTTTACAACACAGAAAAATATTTTACATTAAAATGTGTTATTGAGACTTAAATGTTGCTACCATACCTTTTTTGGTCTTAGATTTTTAATATGACATAAACTTAATAAAATAAATTGTAATTTATAATATATAAATATTGCCGTTGATTTAAGATAATCAAATATGGACCTCATGGACCATTTTTACAAATTGTAGACGTCTTTATAGTAAATTATGTAAACATAAATCAACAAAGAGTGTTAACTATTGTCGCAACCACAACTAACACTATGCGATGCTAGTGCATACATATGGTATACTTAAAATAATATTTACTCCAATCATTTATTTTTTACGATGACAGTCCTACAATAAAAGCATTCTTTTTGTGAAAATAAAAACCCTAGTTCCTATTGTTATGTTGATGAGAATACCATATTATTTTTATTGTTAAAAGTTGAACGATATTTTTTTTCTGTTTTTATTTTATGCCAAAATAATAGTCACTCCTGTATAAAATACATCCACATCTACATTTAAATAGACAATAAACTACACTTTTAGATACAAATCAATACTTTATTGATATTTATTGTTTACATGTCAAGAATCAGTTATTTATTTTTATTCATTAGTTTTATTTTCATAAAAAAATTCCAAAAAACTAAGCAGTAAATAAGTTATAACGTGACATTTATTTATAGTTTAGTTATGTATTAGTTACCAGTTGACCACATAATATAATTTATTGCCGACAAATACAGATCCAACAAATTATCAAAATTATGTTGCTTAGGGTCTAAATTGGTAATTTGTAATTAGTTTGCAAGTTTAACGTACATTTTTTTTTCATTTTTAAAGTTCACAGCTTGAAACAAATTAATACAATTTATTTTACATCTATTATAACTATAAATATAAATACATATAATGAATGGTTTATTTGAATGAAAATTAACAATTAACTAAATATGGTTAATCCAATTTTCATCTCTTTTACGCATTCTTTACTATCGGTTTTTCAAGTTATTTTTCACGAGTTCGTAGTATCTGCTACGTATATTTTGATCGATTTTATCACTATCCATTATTTGCAATTTTGAACAACATTGCCGCTGATGGAAATAGCTTATAATCACTTTTACCACTTAGGGATTACAGTGGACATTGTTTGTAAACTTAGTGATTATAATATATATATATATATATTGCAAACATTTTGTTTCAGTAAACGTTAAGATAACATTATGTATAATGTTTTGCTTTGAAATGCCTTCGGAATTTATTTTCAATTCGTATAATGAATAAATATTTTGAATTTCTATAATTATAAGCATGGTTTATACTGGATTTTCGAATACAATTTTTCTTTCTATCATATATATTATATACATAAACATAACACAATAGTAAAGTATTTAATTATTTTGTAATTATTTATATGGATTGATTTTATCTAGGTATACAATTGAATTTACTTATCTGTGAATAAGTTAAACTGCTTTACATAATATATCATTAAATTATATTATTTGTGTATTTCATAACAGTTAAAAAATTAATTTATTGATCTTCGGTTTGCAAAAAGTACACACTTACTTATATAATTAAATTCAAGAATACCATTGAGTTCATAAAAATTTAGTAAATTTAATATAAATTTATGTCCCAAATGTTTATAGAATTATACTGTTATGTCTGATGTGTAGTGCATTCTGTTTACTGATTGTTTTTTGATTTATTGTACAATAATATTAGTACAAAACTAGCCAATACTTATCAGAGATATATTATTAAATGTATATAGCAATTAGTATATTTATTATTTACCTACTATAAATTAATTATTCCATTACAGAAAATTAAAAGTTAATTTTTTCTCGAAAATAAGAAATATGAAAAATTATACTAATTTGTTATTATCGATTAACTAAATTAATTTGACAATAAAAAGTGTTTAAAATCTTAAAAAACTAAAAAAATGTTTTTTAAACCAAACATAGAAAACAATTTAAAAAAAACTCAAAAGTAACAGTTAATATTTTCCTAGTCACAAGGAATAAAAATAATATTAGGTTTAAAAGCTCTTGTGATACAAATAAATATATTTTATCAAAAATAAAGTAGTGAGATTATTATTGAATTTATTGACTTCACAAATACAAATCTGAAACATAAATGAATATTGCCTAGAGTAATAATATAAAATGGTTCATGGCTATTTCAAGCAGGACACATACATATTTAATTAAATAAAAAAAAAAGAAGTAGAATCAATTTCTGTGTAAATGCAATTGAAATGTCAAGAGACCAATGTAACGTCAGAAACACTCGTTGAACCGTGTATTAATGATCACTTCGGTACAATAATATTAGCAAAGGGTACAGGAGAAGCAGTATTGAAATCTAAATTAGTAGCTATTTGTAAAATTGACATTTCGGGTTGGTGCAAATTTCATTTATTAGAAATTTCTGGAAATAAGATACTGGAGATATTGTTTTTATAATAACTTTCTTCAAAAATCACAATACACTTCGCTTCTCGATTCAAATGATCTAGATAAATCAAAAGAGAACAGAAATTTGAGTCCAAATCTCTGAATAATACTATTATTTTACATATTTAAATTTATTTTTTATACAAGTTAAATTATTGTGTAATCAATTTTCAGATTCGTCGATTCAAAAGCTTGGCCAAATACACATAATATATTAATATATATATAATTTATTTATTTATACAGTTTCCAGTTGGCTATAAATTAATTGTGACAAGTTCAGATTTTGATGATAACGATTCCATATGCTTCAATCAAACATTACATTTCATTACGTAATGTCACAAGTTGAGGTGGATTTGATTATACTTCGATTGTATAGTCAAT
This sequence comes from Macrosiphum euphorbiae, assembly GCA_949089665.1. Classification (NCBI taxonomy): domain Eukaryota; kingdom Metazoa; phylum Arthropoda; class Insecta; order Hemiptera; family Aphididae; genus Macrosiphum; species Macrosiphum euphorbiae. The sequence goes on along the minus strand of CARXXK010000004.1, from coordinate 32,435,888 downwards.
AATAACTCATGTCTCTTGAAGTATCATGATATTATATTATTCTCTATTTTACGTACCTACAGTATACAGCGTTGTTGAATATAATATAATATAATAGGTAGGTATAAAATGTTTTATTCGAGGAGCGAAATCAAATGTAGATGTGATAAAAGCCGTTGGGATGCCGGACTTAGACTCGAAGTCGTCATTGATGTTGTTAAGTTTCCCCGTCGAAGATTTCTGACAATCTTGAGATGATTAGTGGTGACGTTAGCTGACCTTGCTCGCTATATCAGCTGGTGGTCGTCGCTGACAGCCGAGTCCAAACGGGACATCCAATAGATCTGTTTATTTGATGACTCTTAATCAGTTGTGTCCATTACGATGGTAATTCGGGTTGGCGTTAAGAGTATGTCGTATCACTCGTTGATGGGCGATGAACGGACTACTGAACTAAGTATCGAGTTGTAGGAAGAAATGGGATATTAACTCAACAAAAATTAGAACGGATTACGCTGAATTAGGTTTCTGATCGTTTAAGTTATCGGAACGTCTTCAGTGTATCATTAACAATTATTATTAGTTGAATAATATTAACACAGTAATAAATCACGTCCATATCTGTACATTTGGACATATGTGACCCCAAATATAGGTTGTTCCATTGTGTGTTGTCCCCTGTTTTCCCTTGTCACCTACCGCCAATTTCTCATACTGGGTGTTGGGAATGATACCGTCAATGCTCCTAGTGGTTATAATATCTCCATTATAGAGTTAAGTTATTAAAAAATGTTAATATGTTTGTAAATTTAAATACACAAGTAAACATTTTAACTGCATTATATTCTAGTACTTAGTATTTCTGCAGTCTTTTTGGGAATGTACTCGTAAAATAATTAAATAGCTATATATTCCTTATATTTGTACAAGACGTAGTTATATTACCTTGTATTTTATAACTAGTCATGTTAAATATTTTCTATGAGACATTGATGTTTATTGTTATATTTTTGTAAACTTTGAAGTAATTTATATAAGATATTCAAATGATGGTATAAAAATATGTAACAAATTATCTGAAAAACACAAACAATACGAAAAAAGATTTAATGAGATGTAGACTTGGAGGTAAAATTAGTTTAAAACGTATACCTATACCAGTATTATACCCAAGTCATGCTTTCAAATTGTCCAGATGTAAAATATATTTTTCCAGTCTCGCCTAAGCAAGAGATACGTTAAAATAAAAAGGATTGTTTTTTATGAATTTTTGTCCAAACAAATTCGAATAATTCATGTTAATTATTAAGAAAAACATTCTTAAAAGTATGTTTATTGTAATAACAAGAGTCAAGATGAACATTATAATGATGTTCATTAACTATAATTTTGCTTCAAACACTCACTATATGTACAAAATATATAAAAAAAATAGAACTCAATGATGAATTTAAGCATATTATTCTATCAGAGATTATAATGAACACTTACAACAATGTTCAATAACTCATTAATGGTTTTACTATACAATAGATTAACGTGTTATACTATCATAGTCAAATATAAATGATTTACATAATATTTTATTCTATATGCATTATATTTTTATAAACATTTTTTATTAAAATATTAAGATAATTTTTAGTTTTCCATATTACGAGAATAGAAAATATGTTTGGGTTTCAATAATCAGTGTGATGTTAATTTTCTTTTTTGAAATTAATTCTAAAAACATCTAATTAATATTATCTATCTATCAATACATTTTTAGTTTTATGGTTGATTCACAGTTTTATGATTAATTCAATATAAAATGTATAAATAATCTTATAGTTTTATGATTTAAACATTTCGTAAAGTTAAATATTTAGGTATCTTTTAGGCACAATTTATTTGGTAATTTAATAGAACATTATGTTTTTGGCATAAGTTTAACTATATGACGTTATGAATTATGATGTCTGGAAAACCACACAATTAGTAGAATATATAAGTAAAATTACTTCCCTTACAGTTTGAATATTATTTTACTGAGAGAATATTTTAATCTTGAAATGGATTAAGTTGGATTAATAGTTGTTAAACCATAAACCCTATCTTTGCACTATCATAATGGTTAATAAAATATTTAATAATTATATTGATATAGGTATTATAATTTTAATTGAAAATGTAATATTTGTATTGGTAGCTTTACTAAGTAGAAAGTTATAATACATAGGAAATAGTACATAAAGAAGTATATTTATCATACGTGTTTACAGGACAAAAAGTGTAAAGATTATGTCACTTTAAAATTACAACACACACACACACACACACACTCAAATGCACAATTAATCCAATCAGACGTGCATTCTTTTATATTCAGAACGATAACAATGATGCACTTAAAAACACAAATATTAATGACATTTCTGGTGGGTGTCGGATGAAAATTTAACCAACCTACCATTAACCTTTCCACTATTGAGTTTGAACATAACATTAATTTTTAAAGTACATGGAGATAGCTTGTTCCAATAACATGATTCACGATGTGCGAAATGCGTGAAATGATAACTACTACACCCTAACAAAGAAAGAAAGGGATGCGCAGTTGTGAGAGATACGAATTTAAAACACCACTGTTTTCTTTTAAAAAAAAAAAAAAAAGAACACTGACCCCGAAAACCGTCAGCACCATATTTCGCTGTCGATGATGATAATATATGACTGTAGGGTGAGGTGAGTATTTCTTTTATTAATTCTCCTACCACTGAAAACAATAAAGCAAAACGCCATATTATTATCTTTGACAATGCCGAGGAAATGTCCCAAATTACTGTTGCAAACAATGCACCTAATATAGCATAGTGTTTTCGGTCACACAAGAATTGTAATACAGAAAGAACAAAAAATTCATGAAATACTATTTGTGTTCTAGACCTTTCTAAAATTTGGCATTTTTATTAGTTCTAACTTCAGTTAAATATACTCATAAATTATGGTACTAAAAATTATATTACGTTTATTTCAATGTCAGTAATATTGATCAACTTACAATCTACAATATTCATCTTATTCTTATTAAAATTGTTAGTTTGATTCAATATGGTTTTTCAATAGTGTTTAAAAAAAAAAAAAACTTAATAAGTAGTATGTAATTTTAAAATCAGAAATTTAATCTAACTATAATAAATAATCAATAAATTAAAAAATTGTAAGCTATATAATTTCATAACAGAATAACTGATTCCACTGATTTATATTTCATAAGAACTGTGCAATCGCTCTATACATAATTTTTACAGCAGTTTCCTGTAATGATTTTATGAGCTTAAATAAATATAATTACATTTATACAATTGTACATCTTACTCAGAAAAAATAAAATAATATTGTCTTCTTGAGTTTATTAATATAATTTTATATAATTATTTTTATTGTAAATGTAATAAATCTATAGAATTGTGTTGAACTTTTTAAATGCTTATTATTACATTAAAAATAAATTATATTAACATTTTTAAGAACAATTTACAAAAGAAAACAAAGAAAAAATTAAATCTTTGTTTTTGAATGGTAACAGAGCAGAGGAAATAAATAAGTTAATTGAGTTATTCATGAATACAGTTCAAAACATACAATACAAGAATTATTAAATAAATATACTTATAGAGTTGTTATTTATATATTTAAATAATTAAAACTACAATGATCTAAGTCAACTCATTTTCTGTCATGTGCATAATCTTATTTTGATCTTAAGTCATTGTATTCAGTGTTTTTTAATTGTTTTGAGAGCGGACCTCTGATTTTGATAATATAAATCATCACATTTTTATTTAATTTCTGGTCATATATTTCATATTTTGCACATTTTTAATAAACTCAGATTCATATATATGCGTAAAATCAACTTTTTATTCTGTAATATTTATCAATAAATATATAATTTTTACCCCACGACTTTATTTTGCTATACCTACCTACTGATATAAATAGGAAAAATGATCCCGAGTAATCATGTATTACTTGTATGTTTTAATTAAAATAGATACTATGAAATAAACTAATGATTTTGAGAAAACATACTACTTAATATTCTGTCTCCCTAAAGACTGGTATGGTGGTCTTGAAAGAATAGGTCAATTTAATGCCGCACCTCATCCAGTGATACAATCAAACGTCGGTGGAGGTGACTTTGACGTGAAATCAGTCGTCCGCATTCATTATACGCCTCTATAATATATTACTCTACGAATCGAGTTATGAAGGGTATCATGGCTTAATTTACTAATATATCAATCGTGGTTAGAGATCCTTGATAATATTTATAAAAATAAAATATAATGAAATATATCATAGTATTATTACTAATTGCTACTTTAAGTTGTTGTCCTCCCGGTTTTTGACGTATAGGTTTAAAAATGTCAGAGTAAGTGATGCTAATCTGATTGGTACATATTTAATCACTATTAGTATGAACTACTATTGGCGGAAATTTTAAAATCAAAATATGATTTTAAATGCATTATAATAAAAATAAAATTGTATAACATCTGTTGCAATAATCCAAAATTTAAAACAGTCCAAGACGAGTTATGATAATCAAAAATATAGGTAATTAATTTCAGTGTTTTGAATCAACTTTTATAATAATTATTATAAAAAGGGTTCAGAAGTGGTTGGGTGTGGCTGTAATTTATTTGTTTATATGTATTATCTATATACATTTTAGCTAGGTCTCATTGACCATTACTGATCTATGGACAATTATTTAAGATTTTCATATTAATATAATACATTATTATTTTACATTGATTATACTTAAGAGCCTATAATGTATAAGTAGTTAATAGTATTTATACTATATCAACTATTTAAAAGATTTAATAGCATAAATACTAAACTCATACCCCTTTAAGCTATCAACTTTTATTGATAAGGATTTCATCGAAGTGCAATAATCTGTATAATTAAGCCACGGTGGGAATCGGCTGGAAGGAACTCTGCAGCGGTTTGTCCCTATAATAGCTCAGTCTACATGAACGAAATGGAGACAGGGGCTTTAACCGTTAACATTACTATAATACTTATTATATACATTAATATTAACTGTCTTCTAAAATATTTCTTTATAATAAATGCATATTATTTTGTACAATTTAATTCAATTTTCAGAAATATAGTGTTGATAAAAATATAACCAACAGTCAAATATTTGAACTAAGCAGATGCCCACTATGGTATTCTCAAATTCAATATTGAAAATTGATCAAGAATAGTTGATATTCTGTAGGCAACGTAGAGTATGAAACTGGGGAAGAATTTCAAAGTAAGGCATGATAATGATACAATCGTACCCACATACTAGAAAATAGAAAATATACTTCTTTGTATATATAAAAAAAAGTACGAAATTATTCACTGTCATATTATTTTAGTATTAAGCTATAGTAATTACTAATTATCAAAGTATATTAGCCAACGTAAAAACAAACACATTTATTAGGAAAACTATAATTTTAATAACACAATTAATATCTGTTAATTTTTTTTATATATAATTTTTGTATACAATATGCGTCCATAACGCATATAATAATATGCTATTCAACTAAAAGAAAAACTGAACTGATATAATATTGAAAATTTCAGTATCGAATATAAGTATAAATACTATTTATTATTTTCATAATATTATCTATGTAGTATAGTATTAAGTTTTATTTTTGCAGTTTATAAGTAGATACCATTTGTAATTCAGCTATAATAAAATGTCCTGTAAATTATTGTTAACCCTTACAAGTTTACAACCTAAAAAATATTTGAAAAAGAAATGCTGTACAAATCAATTATTATGGAAATTATGTTTCAAAACTTTCCAGTAATTTTTAATCAGTGTGGTTGGTACGTATAATTTCAGACGAGCAAATATTTTACAATAAAATTGTACGACCACAAATATGATCAATTTATATATTATTATATTTTATATAAAGCATAGTCAATTATGATAGGTTTGAAAAACGGTTACCGTATAGAATATAATATTGACTAGTTCGGGTTGTGGCCTTTGAATATTTGGAACTTGGTGCTGCCACCTCACATTATATGTCAGGATTGAAGAGGCTATATACGTGACATGCTTGTTAAGCGTGATCGGCTCTAGAATTTACACATTCGTCCTGTGTGCAAGATGAAGTGGATAATCCGATTTTCACCCGATGTTGCTCGTATAAATTGCCACCAAAACTTCCCCTATACCCCTATTCATAAACTCTGAAGAGTTGACAATTTTGTAAACCCACTAGTGCATCAATGATAGACAACGGGTACCTATAGACTTTGTCAAAACCAATAAATAATTCATTTACTATATCAACGTGGGTAACATAACTAAATGTATGAACAATGTTATTTAATTCAAACCATAAATGGATACTCAAAAGTTCAGCATTTTTTAGAATATTATTAAAAAAAAAAATTTTTAATTTCAACTTATAAATAATAAAGAAGAATCGATTGTTCAATATTTTGAAACTAATAATATGTAGAATAATTTTCAACGTATTTTTGTTATTAATTTATGAGTAATATTTATTCAATCATTTTTTACAGGTGAGTATGCAATTATTCAAATGTCAAGATATCAACACAAAAGTAGTAAGCTATAAACCATAATACCTATTGAAAATTAGTGAAGAATATCGCAAAAAAAGGTTTTTGTGTTTCCATGTATATAATAATTGAATTTAGTACATTGTAGTAATAGGTATTTGTAAGTATTAAAATACACCATGGTATAATTGACTCAAATCTAAAAATACGATATGCTTTACTATAAATTTGAATTCAAGTAATATATAATATTATATACATCACTTATTTAATATTTAATCATATCCAATTAAGTTTAAATTTTAGATTCTGAGCAGAGCGATGAATGTATTGATTTTACAATGTGAGTTTTTTTTGTTTGTCTGTCATCACCTTTTACGACAGTAAAAATCTTTAGATTTTCTTCAACAGTATCTTTTCTTATAGGAAAGTGAATCTAGTTGGTACTTTGGAGGGTCAAAAGGATATATTCCAAATAGCTTTTAAAAGTGCCGTGAAAAACACGAGAAAAATTAAGGAAAAACGGGAATTTTCACTCAAAATCGGTTTTCGACAAAATCGACTTTGGTTATTGGTGTAACATTAAAACAAACTAATGTAGATAGAAAAAATGTTCACTGAATTTTTGCATTTTCATTTTCCATACACCATACAATTTTATAAATATTTTAAATCTTTGTGGGCTATTAACGGACAATTTCAAATTTCAATTTTTTTTAGTTTTTTTTTTTCTATAAATATCAATAACATTTATTTGTCGGGCCAAAAAGCCGAAAATTTTATAGAAGGCTCTTGATATTATATTGTTACAATATTAGTTGAAAAATATTAAAAATACATAGGCACAATTTTTTTTTATAATTAAATCAGTAGTTTAAAATGTATTAAATATTTTACTTTTATAGCTAAGAATTGAAAAATTGAAAACAGGGTTTCACTTAAATAGGTTATAATATTTAAATTACTTTATTCATAATAATCAAGTATACTTAGTTTTATATTATATGCTGACCGTCTTTGCTCAGAATCATTTTTCTTGTACAATTATGATATTATATCATTGAAATTTGAATTCAAATTGAATACAATTTATTACAGTACCCTACTTGTAACCTACTGTACAGCAGGGTGAAACCCACTTTAACACCTTCTTTTTACTATCTATGTATATACCATATTACCATGTTGAATTTTATTATAAACAATGTTCGTAAAATAGAATAAGAACAATTTTCGTTCATAATATTATCATGTGCATATTTTTTATTTTATTTTTCTAATTTTCTTTTCCATCACTGATATAGATAAAAGAGTATCTGAGTATACCTGCTATATGACAGAATATTATTGCCTATATTTCATAATATTCAGGTTTTTTTAAAATTCACTCATTAATAAACGATATTTTAAGATTTGATCTAACTATATTTGTAACTAAATTATAAATTATATATTATTTTATAAATGAATATATTAGGTACATAAATAAATAATATTACTAACGATGTTTTAAAATTATTTCCGATTCTTTTAGTATATGAGAATTAGGTGCATCTAGGGTGATTCACCCACCATGACGTGCAACCCCCTTATTTCCTTTATTAATAAATTTATTCATATTCTGATTTTCAATCATATTTTAAAATACTTTTGATTATTCATACCGTTTGGTACTTAGGATTGTTCTATGTTGATAGACACGATAGAATTATACAAACTACGTTTTTTCAATGGGGAAATGCTTTATACGATTTTATAGTTTTATTAGTGTAATATAGGATAAGTAATCTTATATTATTAGGTATTATATATATATAAACTGGTATCTAGATTTACAACAGTTTCATAAAACTTTTTTCAACATGTTAGATTTACTGAATAATGATATAACTATATTATGAGTTATGTAAATATGAATACGATGATAATACAATATTTTTTAGTAAGTAATTTAGAATATGTATCAGTTGTATAAATGCAAATAGTTTGTTCTCAATTCTTTTCAACACGATTTGAAATTGGATTAAATTTCAGGCTTGGAAAATTCAGAAAATTCAGACATCAAACTGCCCGTGATTGACGTAAAATAATTTTTATTATTTAACGTTTCTATATTAAGAACACAATTATTTTGGTTTAAATTATTAATCACGGAATACTAATGGAAATATGGAATATAAATATTTAGCATCAATATGAGATAACTAGTTTTTACTGCCGTTTTTGAATATCAGATAATTTATTTCGAAGTAAAAACATAATATAATGATTACTTAGGTTCAAGAATAAAATTATTAAACGATACTTAGAAAGAGACAACATTAATCTGACTTTTTGTAATTATATAACTATTTTAACTTTAATCAAACCTCAACGTAGTATCAACACAATATTTTGTCATAAAAAAATCAAAAAAAAAGTTATCTGAATGATCACAATAATTATATTTAGGTAGGTATATCTTCTTTCACGAGTGTTATTCTATATTATCATAGGTCCATTTTCAATTTAACTCTTCTCATTTCAAATAATATTGACACAGTTTATTGAATTTATAAACATGTTGTGCATACAATTTAAATACATAGTATTATTGTATTTGCATTAAATATTGTAACTTAATAAACTCACAGTTTATTTATTTTAAAAATATTAAAAGTTTAGTTAGTAATTTCTCAAAAGGCTCATAAAATAATAATATTATTTGACTGTAATATCGTTGTAGAATGAAATTGTATTCAAAATATGTGCATCTAAATATAGGTGATATCATATCAAAATATAATGGTTGTTTTTAATTTAGTAAGTATAGTAGTTTTCTCAATTCTAATTGGATTGGTTGCTATAGATTAATACAATTTTTTACCGTACATAACTGTTGTATAATTATGAAATATAATAAATAGTATAGTATATCGTGTGGCAAGTGCGGGATGTGAGCTATTTCAGTCGCAGACAAGAGCAGCATTTCACCCAAGACTGAAATTGCCCTCAAGCACGAGCCACACATACCATTTTTTGTCACGCCTCTGGGTTCATCGATCCCGGCAAAGGTATTGCAGGGATCTATGCAACAACCAAACTATTCTACAAAAACAATATTTTATGAAAGAAATGATTTGGTTTTATTTATTTCAAGCGTCATGAATGGAGGTTATAATATGATTAAAATATATCAAAATAAAATAAGAAATAAAAAATGAAATCGTGTCCAATTCAACGACCACTGATTATTCTACAATTACAATTTCATGAAAGGAAAATGTTTACGATTCATGCACGGAGGTTATAATATGTGATCAAAAGTGTATGTTTTGTAAGGACCGTGGTATACGAGATATACGTGGTATCGTAGATTTCAGTTTAAATAAATAATACTCATTATATTAAAATAAAATAAGAATAAAAAAACGAAATCACGGCAACGATGACTTTGCACTATGCAGGAATCTATGCCCAACAACCAGATTTTTCTACAGTTACAATTTCACGAAAGAAAAATGTTTACGATTCATGCACGGAGGTTATAATATGAATATAAGATGTAACCAAAAGTTTATGTTTTGTAAGGACCGTGGTATAGATTTCAGTGTCTGACCGTGCAGGGGATATGCGTGATATGTGCGCCCAGCACTTTTGGGGATTTCCACTTTACCTTCCGGCACCATGGGGATTCCCACTTTACCGTCCGCTGGACGGAAAAAGGTCGCTTTCCAACGCCTTGACCGTCATCGAAAACTAAACTTTCAAAAAAAAATAAATATTTTTTATTTATTTCAATGAAAGATTAAATATCTCATATTAATTAATATTTTGCCGAATGGAATAGCTGAGATTTCGCAGGATTGGATGGAGAAGTATTTCGATGTCAGATTAATATGTACCTATCACGGAAGGAAGGTTTACCTGAGTGCTGGTAGAGAAGTCTAAGACGACTGAATCTATTTGAATTTCGATGTAAAATCCTTTGCCATGACAATTTAAGTTTCGTAAAATAATAATCCGCATCAAACCATCATGTTTTTTTTTTGGTTTTTAATAACTGTCTGTCGAAGTGGCCAATGGGAGGGATTTACATTTTATATTTATTTATATAACTACGGATGTTATATAAAAAAAAGTATACACAGTGGTTAACAAATACGACAATGTAAAATAAACAGTTAAGAGAATATATTAAAGTTACAATCATTTTTTATATAATAATCACGGATATTATGTGGAACGTTCTAACATTTATTGTTATTCTATTTTTTAATTCCAATGTTTATATTGAAACCAATCGGTTCGTTGTTTATCTTTGTGTACTATACAATTTCACGTTTCACTATTTATTCGACAATAAATACTTTGCGAAGAGAAAGGTCGCTTTACCGTCGTTAATAGGCGTAAAATTAAATACTATCGATTCTAAGCTTCTTTAATGAAATTTATGTTTAATCTGTAGTTTTCAATTTAAAGTTTTAAGTATTTGATTCAATCGTAGATATTTTATCCCATACCTAAGTGTTTTAATTAATAAATAACTTTTAGGTAAACCACAACTATTCCTTCATCACAATACATTGTAAATTAAAAATAATCGAAATTGTTCGTATACTACGAGTATCGACTGTATTAATACACTATAACAAGAATCTTCTTGCTTAACACTATTCATTGAGTCTGAGTTAAATTTGTATAAATTTGTTATACTTTTAATAAATAAATACTATTATATCAAAACTACACGATTTGCATTAATTTCATTTCTCTAATATAATTTATAACTACAGTGCATGAGCTATTTGATATTGGACAACTAACGTCCTTAATACCGTCATTTCGAATATGTGAATACCTTCGTTCAATCACATTCAGCTTATTTGTCTTGCTATGTATTACGTTGTTGAAATGTTAATAAAGTACCGTTCGTTTAAAAATGTAATTTATAGTTCTAAGTTCCGTAGTACCTACTTTAGTAGATAGTAAATAGTTAACACATAAGTTTTGTTATTATCAAACTTTTGTTTGTTCGATATTTTATATATATACATATCGTAGATACGTATATTTACCTATAATAAGTATAATGTTATTAACACTGTTTAAACATTTTTTTTTTCAAGAATCTCAATTAAACGCATCTAATTGATTTTGAAACAAGAAAGTTTCGATTTTCCTTAACGGAGCTCTCATATCATTGTTACATTCTCTTCGTTCGATGTTTTTTATGTAATTGTTTTTTTTAACAACTTTTGTACTGTTTTTCAATACAATCGTACAAAGTAAACGCAACATATAAAAAGTATTTTTGTTGGATAATATTTTTTCCAGCTATTTTATATACACTTGTATCAGATATTTTCAAAAATTAATATCCACTTATTCATATTGTTTATTTGTACGTTGATGGATTTTTAAATAACCATAACTATCATAATAGCAATACTGTTTAGGTTTTTCTGCAAATTTTTTACAAAGGCAAAATAAAAATAACTCAATAGTTAAGACAACAAATTATTATAAAATATATTATAGCTACTATAGTAAACAATGGTAGTAGGTAGGTACCTATATAAATATATTTTTTACAATAAAAATTCATAAATATTACTTTTATGACTCGATGCTATCTTGAATTATTTGTATTTTAATGATTTTAAATATCCACAATTTATCCTTATATTTGTTTCTTATATTTATGATTTTTGTAACTATATTTCTTACCACATTCGTGGACAACTACCGCTATAGTAGTAATTTTAAAAATTGATGTACATATATCACTACTGCTATGGCAGTAGAATATAAACTGTTAAAATAAACACAGTACTGGTATAGCAGTAATAATTACAATGGTTTCATATGAAACAACATGTTTTACTGTCCTACTGCAATACTTCAGAAAATTGGGCACTGTATTATATATGTTTTATTTTTAGATTTATTTATCGTTCCTTTTTCTTGGGTTTTTTTTTTTATTTTATTTTTATTTTTATGAACCCTATATTCGATATCATTATCATTATCGCTTTATAATGTTACAATACAATAGTATACAATTGTCTACGCCATATATTTGAACCATAATCCATCGATACGAAGTGTTGTTTATATAAATATTCAGTTCGATTATAAACGTCGTACGTTGTCGGTGTCGCGTGCGACTGAATATGTCACGTAATAATATCGAAAAAGTGCGTAAATATTTAGATGAATCATTTGATTCTACTGAATATTCTGATCAAGATGATTCAGATGTTGACCCAGATTTTTCGTTACAAAGTTCGAGACAAGATTCATTATCAAGAGCAGGGCCGTCTCATACAAATACTGGGAGTGACACGAGCAATGAATCGTTCGAGGTAAGCTCAAGTGATTCAGATAATAATGATTACAATAATGCTAATAATAATGGTAATGATGATCAATGGTATGAGAATTGGGAAGATATACCAGACTTCCAATTTGACAGTAGTATGTCAGGAATAAAGCTAAATATACCTGATTCCGCAAGAGATAACCCTTTAGAGATATTCGATATGTTATGGACACGTGAAATCACTGATATGGTTGTATCCTCGACAAATAATTATGGTGTAAAATTGACTTCACAAAGTCGTCCACATAAAAAAAACTGTCGTATAGCTGAGTTTAAAAAAGTTGATGGGGAGGAAATAAATACATTTTTGGCCATTTGTTTACTCTCTGGATCTATGAAATTTTCCGTAATCAGAGATATGTTCTCATACAATCCGCTATATTATCATCCTATCATACCAAGAACTATGTCGGGTAGACGTTTTGAACAGATTTTAAGATGTTTTAGTGTTGAATATTATGACACAGAAAAAGTAAATAGTACAAATGATCCAATAAAAAAAATTGAACCAATTTTAAAAAAACTTATAAATAATTTTCAACTAGCATATATTCCATATGAATGTCTATCACTTGATGAATCGCTTTTACTACACCGTGGTCGCCTTTTATTTCGACAATATATGAGACTTAAAAAAGCACGGTATGGTATAAAGTTTTTCGAGCTCTGTACGCCCGATGGATTTGTTCTAAACATGGAGATGTATAAAGGAAAAAGAGAAGAAATTCAAGTTGGTTCTACATCAAAAATAAATAGTTTAGTTTTTCGTATTTTGGAAGCTTTTCTTGATAAAGGGCATACAGTGTTTATGGATAATTATTATAATAGTATAAGTCTTTCAAGAGAACTCCTAAATCGAAAAACACATACAACAGGAACACTGCGCAGTAACCGTAAAGGCAACCCAAAATGTGTAACCACAAAAAAGTTAAAATCTGGGGAATATATTTGGCGTCGACAAGAAAACATTTATGTATCTAAGTGGAAAGATAAAAGGGATATAGTTATTAGCGATAACTACAAAGTACCATCCACAGCTTTTATCATCCAAAAATCGATTCGGAAATGAAAAAAATAAACCAAATGAAATTATTCAGTATAATAATAATATGAGTGGTATAGATAGGTCAGACCAAATGGTAAAATATTACAGCAGCCCACGAAAACAATCACGATGGTATAAAAAAGTTTTATTTCATCTGTTAGATATTACAGTGTGGAATAGTTTTTACCTATACAAAAAACATTTTGGCTGCAATTCTATGACTTTTAAAGATTTTCGCGATATTTTAATAAAAAATATGATAAACCTTCCAATAGATGTAACAGCTAATCAAATTTTTAATGCTCCAAAATCAAAAGATCCAAAAAACAAACGACCAATGTCAGAAGAAGGACAACACTATCAAGAAAAAATCCCATTACCTCCACTGTATAAAAGAAAACATTACTTCAAAAACTGCAAAATGTGCACAAAAAAACACGTGAGGAAACAAACCCAGTATCAATGTAAAGCTTGTAATGTTCCACTGTGTCCCGGTTCATGTTTCGAAGACTTTCACAAAAATATGTCATAAAAAATTATTTCATTATTTTATATTTTATTGGTTCAATTTATATAACTATATAAGACTATATTTTAATTTTTTTTTTAATTTCATACTATTCTTTTTCAAAATTTGTCATACAAAATAAACCAGGTTGAGTTGAATTATTATTTTTATTTTATTATTTAAAAAATATAAATTATACTGCTATAGCAGTGCAGTGATGTACATAGTTGTAAATAGCAATGCAGAGGGACAGTACTGCTATAGCAGTACCCAAATTATTACTGCTATAGCAGTAATAATTATGTGCGTTTTTAAAAGTAGTTTTTTCCCCTACCGAAAATTTCAACTGTCCACGAATGTGTTAACTTATCTCATATAATAAGTTATACCTAGGTACCAATTATATTATTTATACAGCAGTTATATAAAAAAATCTCAAATTTATATTGTTACTATTAAACTAGATGATCTACGAAATCAATTTTATGCTCCATCTCCCAATGTTTATAATTTATATATCTAAACAAATACATTTCGTTTTTTTAGAAGTATAAAATAATTTGTTTGTGTAATTACCTATATCGGACACGGGGTGAACACCACCGTACCCCTCAACACCCTCAAAATATGGCTCTAATAGAAAATTCCCTATACATTAACCCATGCTTGCTTGCACGTTAAGTAATATACATGTTACATATTATAATTTATTAATGTTACAATAAATTCATAAGTATATCATTAATATTATTATTTTAATTTAATCCATGCCTGAAAGAGGTAGGTACAACATTTTATTATATCGCATGGTAGGCGTGGACAACTACAGATATTTTACCAGTTAGGACCTTAGTCGGACGTATCCGGAGATCATATATTAAAAAAAATAAACCCTTAAAAAATATGATATACTCCGCTTTTGCATACATAAAGACGGAATATGTGACATTTTTTCCGGGCTACTTATTATGCGTGTCCTTGCCGTATAATGGGGTATGGTTGTCATATTATGATGTTCTGTGGAAAAAAAAGATTTCATTTCAATACTTTTCTATTCTTTATTCGACACCTCTATGAGACTATACCATATTGTACTTACTATGTATACTAGGTAATACTTATATAATATAAGAAAATATATTTTAAGACAATTTTTTTATGTGTATTTCATAGATTTAAATTTCAATTCCATACGAGTCTTTTACGTCATTAATACATGTCATTATTGTATGAAAACAATTTCATTGACAAAAATTCAGTGAATGGTCAAATAAATAAGCCTATGTCTAATACAAAATATGTGTAATCATTTTAAACAATTAAAGTAATTGTGTTCGCTATTCAATACTAAAAGATAATGAAATGTCAACTGACACTTAACAACTGACCAAACAACAATAGTATATTTTTCATATTATGTTTTTTTAATTTCAACTTTCTTATGTTTTCCATAAGATTCGACACAGTACACGTATCTTAAAATAAATTGCATTTATTCATATTGTGAAGTCCACATAGGTAATTATTATCGATTCATATAATACATTTTTATACAAAATAAAATTATTATTTAGGTACTAAACGTGCTTGTACGTACGCACAGAGTATGTTACGAGCCCATATGAAACGGACCTAACAACTAACATATTTTTTATTACCAAGCTAACAAAGTAAAAATTAATATAAGTTTTTTGATTAATTATTGTAAATTATATTTAGACTTATAAATTCATATAATTTTTCTCAAAATTAAAGACTCAAAAGATTGGTGTCATCATTTTTTGTCACAAAAGATATAATTAATTTTACTACAAAGAAAGTCGTCGAATTCACAGTCTAAAATTAATCTGTGTGACTGTATATGTTATATTATTTTGGTTATTAATGAGATAAATTAATGGATCAAGTCTGTTTGTATAACAGTTCATATACCTCAAATAATATACATTTAGAATGATTATAATCAAACCATCTCCTACCGTTTATATTTCAGAATTTTAGGTACCTACCTTGCAACGGATTATTTGCTCCCCCCCTTCCTTTCACAGCACATCACTTCAAGTTATTCTCCTCTTTAGATCTTGTTGACTGCGCCTTTAACACATTTCGATCTACTTGAAAATAGCAATCAACTAAACGAATAGCATGTCATCATGAAACTAAAGTTATATTATTTTTATTTTCCAAAATACGTATGTACCTCAATATTATGATGTCGTCTCATACCTACTGGTTTTAGTATACCTATAAAAAAAACTGTTATAACACTTCTTCTGAAATAAAATCTCTAGCATGTAACATTATATTCAAGCATCGGGTAAATCATTGTTGTATTTTATTGTTCAATGATTTATTAGGTAATTATTATGCTGTATGTGGGTTGTAAATCATTATTAAATTATGAAATGATTTGAAGTAAAATATATTATTGGTTTATTGAATAATATAAAGAACAATTATTCAAACGAAATTAGTAGCTGGTAAGAAATTTACTTGAAACTCCTCTTTTTTTTTCTTTTGGGATTGTATCATTTACCACTCTAAAAGTGTTGTACCTATGTAGAATTGAAATAAAATAATTTATAATTAGAAAAAGTGCCATAAAATATCAATTTAATGTTTAATAAAATACTCATACATGTTTAAAAACTATTACAATTATTTAGAAATTTGTTTTCATATTGTTATTTACAGGACGACTAGAACCAGCTGGTTAATTAAATTATATTATATAAATACAAAGTTGTATAATGTACCTATGTATAACGTTATTCACGATTATACCATTTTAGTTATTTATTGATTTATAGTAGATAACAATGTAAATTATTTTACAATTATTTGCACCTCAAAATAATGTAAGAGTAAGGTCCAGTTTTTTCAGCCCACGACCACTAAAACAAAAGTAATTTACATGAATAAAAATATTTGGTCATTTATGTTTAACTTCATATTTTTGCAAGCTCATGCAATAATAATGATATTATTTTGAAATTGCTTATAAAGTTTTATTCTTTTATAAAGTTATATCATTTTTTAATAGTATAGGTACTACTTTTAGATTCTGAGCGGAGCGATGAATGTATTGGTTTTACAATGATGTGTGTTTTTTTTTATATTTTTATATTTTATATTTTTATATTTTTTTTTGTGTCTGTCATCACGTTTTGGGACAGTAAAAGTGCTTCGATTTTCTTCAATAGTACCTTTTCTGATAGGAAAGTGAATCTAGTTGGTACTTTGGGGGGTCAAAAGTAAACATTTTCCAGTAGTTTTCACAAGCGCCGGGAAAAACAACATAAAAATTAAGGAAAAAACGGGAATTTTTACGCAAAATCGATTTTCCAAAAAATCGAATTTGGTTTTTGGTGTAACTTTAAAACAAATGACCGTAGATACATGAAACTTTCACTGGTTGTTTATAATTGCATTTTCTATACACGATAACATTTTCAAAATATTTTGATTTATTTTGAACTATTTAGGGACATTTTCATTTTCCATTTTTTTTTAGTTTTTTTTCTAAAAATATCAATAAAATTTTATTTGTTGGTTGCGAAAGCTTGAAAATTTAATAGAAGGCTCCTAATATGTTGTTTCAAAGGCAGATGAAAAATATTAAAAATCCTTAGTCACAATTTTTTTTTATAAGCATTTAAAGTTCAAAAATTGACAAAATATGGAAAAATCACGAAAATTAGCAAATTATTTTGAGTTAAGAATTCGTAAAAATTTTTCTTTTTAAATCTAAGATTTGAAAATGTAATATAAGATTACTCATAAGTTTGTCTACCTTTATCAATAAAAAATCTCTACCGGAATGTCAAATTAAATTTTTATGAGCGTTTGAAATTCAAATTTTTACAACATTGGATGTTCACTCGATTTCTCATGTAGCGATTTCCTTATTTTGTTGTAATTCAAAAACGAATAACTGTAGATACATTAAAATTTCACTGAATTTTTATATTAGCATTTCCTATACACCATACAATTTTGAAAATATTTTGACTCTTTTTGAGCTGTTTATGGACATTTACAGCTTTCAATTTTTTTTAGTTTTTTTTTCTATAAATATCAATAAAGTTTTATCTGTTGGGCCAAAAAGTGTAAAAATTTAATACAAGGCTACTGATATATTGTTACAATATCAGTTGAAAAATATTAAAAATACATTGGCACGATTTTTTTTTATAAGCATTTAAAGTTGGAATTTTGACAAAATTTATCAACATCTCGAAAATTATCAATCGTTGGAATTAAAAAATTATAAAATGTTCAGTTTTTATAACTAAGAGTTGAAAATTTAAAACAAAGATTCTCTTAAATAATTCATACTGTAATCAAAAAATCTAAGCAATATATGAACACAGTTATTTTTTACAGACATTTTAAATTCAAATTTGGACGAAATTACATATTAAAATCAATATTAACGATCTTGGTTTTTTGTTGTAATTTAAAAATATTATTCGGGGATATATGAAACTGAAAAATCAACACATTATGGCCTATCCATACAATCTACCATAGTATAAGGAATAAGAAGTATGCTCAATGATAAGACTGTGCATATTTTAAGGGGCAATGAATAATTTATTCATAAATTCCATATAATTTAATACCATAAATAAGTATATAATATGTCTTATACCTAGACTGACATACCGCCTCCGCTCAGAATCGTTTTTCTTATACAATGATATTATATCATTGAATTCAAATTTAATACCATCCATCATACAGTGACCCACTTGTAACCTACAGTACAGCAGAGCGACATCCACTTACCCACCTTTTTTTTTTATAAGTATTTGTTTTAGATACATTTAACAGAAAAAGTGTATTACGTACCTAATTTTAAAAACGTGTGTCTCAAGCGACCCTCTGCAGAAGATGTGAAAACATAAAATTTTTATATGATCTTAGAAATATAGTTTTATTATGACGCATATATTATATAAAAGTTACGAACAAATTTAATTAAAAACATCATCGAAGTCTGACATCCGATTTAGTCTGTTAGTGGCAAAAGAATTTTCCTTGTTTTTCGAAAAATTTGGAAAATAATCACAAGTCCGAAAATATTACCTCCATAGAAAATTCGCTCGTCACGAATTCCGATCTCGACCTACCTCCAAGGTTGACTCCCAGTCTGACGTCCGAATCAGACTGTTTGTGGCAAAAGAATTTTCGGTGTTTTCCTCGATCGTAATGAAGCCACGCCCCCCGAGCACAAGTCGTCCTATTTAAATTTCACATGAGATGTTTTCACATAAAAAAAAAATGAAACACCATTGTAGGTTAGGTTAGGTTAGGGTAGAATCTCTCAGAATCGCTCAGAATCTAAAATATTTTATTTGACGTAGCAGACACAGGTGCATATACTATTATAAGATCGATGACTCTTCGTTTAAAATATGTAATAAATTATCATATAATATGTTTCTTTAGCACATACAAGTTATAAATAATGCGACTTATTGATGTGAAAACATCTTACGTGGCGTCCAGACTTTTCCGCTTGGGAGTGAAATTGTTGGACTGTTATTCGAGCGTTACCCTTATCGCATAATGCAGCTGACGTGCTGATTGGTGGAGAATCGGAGCGACGCGACGATAGGCCGACTTGTGCTCAGGGGGTGTGGCTTCATTACGATCGAGGAAAACACCGAAAATTCTTTTGCCGCAGTCTAATTCGGACGTCAGACTCTGGGCGCCAACCTTGGCGGTAGGTCGAGATCGGAATTCGTGCCTAGAGAATTTTCTATGGAGGTAATATTTTCTGACTTGTGATTTTTTCCCAACATTTTCGAAAAACACTGAAAATTCTTTTCCACTAACAGTCCAATTCGGAGGTCAGACTTCTATGTTGTTTTTAATTAATTTGTTTGTAACGTTTATATAATAATATATTCGTCATAATAAAACTTTATTTCTATAAGCTCTTATATTATATGTTTTCACATTTTGTAAGGATCACTTGAGACACACACTTTTTTTTTTTTAATTTTGTATACACAATTTTTACCGGAAGGAATCCTTCAATTTCAACATATACCTATAATATCTTATGTTTTAGCAAATTGCATCAAGATGGTACCTACTTTAGAGAGATAATTTTTCGATTTTCTCAATAGTTATTTAATTCAATAATGCAACGGGATAAACCACTGACAAATTACGAAAAACCGCTAAAAACGGGATTTTAATTTCTAACGCTCTATTTATCACCATAGAAACTAATAAAAAAAATATAATATTGTAATATATTAATTAAACTTAATATAAATAATAATATAGAATATCCAGACTGTCAAACCATCTTCGCTCATAATTGTATTTCTTGTACAATGATATTGTATCATTTAATTCACTTGTAACCTATTGTACAGCAGAGCGACATCCACTTACCCGCTTTTTTTTTTTAAATTAATTAATTATTTTTAAAATTTAAAATTTTGTAAGGTAACCAGCAAATTATAATATTATAAAATATAGGAACGCAATAGTACGTCTGGAGCAGTGAAAGTTGGGTTAAGAGAATAACATAATACTATTATATTTTATTTAGGTACTGAGTTTTAAATATATTTAAGACAAACGCCGGTCTAATCATAGCATGAATACTATAACATAAATGCTTATTGTGCACATTTAATATTAAGTCAAACGAACCAGATATAAATGCAAAAAATGTCTTTAAGATAGTAGATTATTAGATTAAATAAGTAATCCAGTTTCGATTACCAAATAACCCTGGAGATTAACGTACACAATTTAATATAGAACCCCGACCATTAACCAATGGTTGTACATAATTTGTAAAACAAAGATAATTCATTAAAATTATATGTATTATACTTATATAGTATGTGTACGATTATCACGTGGGCTAGCACTGAGGATACTTGGTAAATCAACCCTCTCACCATTTCATTATTTTTTTTTATTATAAATGTAATATTATATTAATAAAATCAAAGTAAATACACCATTAAGACACATTTATAAAAATATATTGTACTATCATATAGGTACACAATATATTACAGTACAAATAGTATATATATATATGGTTGGTATAGATGCTAGAATTTCGAATATCTATATTACAATATATTATCTTTAATACAAATGTTTGTACACTGGACATTGCTTAACTTATCAACTTTATATTTTATAAGGTGGTAGACAATATAGTGTACCGGATCCGTGACTCGTTTTCTGACAACGTCGTATAAGATTTCTGGTAAAACTTCTGAAAAATTTTCTTGCAGAAACTGTAATTCCATTTTGTAATCTTCAAACCACTTTTTCTCTTTTACCGGTGTCAAAAGTTCTATAAAAAAAAAGTAAAAGTTTAAACTTCGTCTGACACAATTTGTATCGCTGTTCTAACCAACGTGTTTGAATGAGGGATTTAGTGTTTTACATGAGAAATCATAAGAAACCATTGGACGTTTCGTTTTGCATTTAGTAATAAACGAAGTATTTTTTACTATATTCGCCGTTGGATTACTTGTCACTGTAAAATCATATTAATATTAAATATAAATAATTATTTAACTAGTTAAAAAAACCACTTTAAATATAAAATTATACGTTTGAATCAACGAAGTTTAAATTTTCAATTTATACTTAATAATTCCTTAATAATTAACTTAACACATTACACATACCTAAATTGTATTGAAAATCTCATACCTAGTATATTTATTTAATATTATGCTAAAGACGTAATCAATTTATTATTCATAATTACAAGGGTAAATAAGTATTTTTGAAGTATTTGTTATATTTATTTATCAACTATTTATTTATGTTGAGATGTTACATACAAATATTGAGTAATGTATAAATATATAATATAACATATTATAATATATTAAATTTATTGTTATGTTAGTACAGCTTTTAAATAAGTTTTTCTTTTCATTATTTTCAAAATCACAATATGACACTATACATTTATAATATAGACTATGATTTTTCGTTAAGACTTTTATAATACTATAATGTATTTGAATTAATTAATCAATAAATCTATTTTCTTATATCATATTATTAATTTTAGTACCTACAATATATATTTTATATATAATTTGAATTTATTTGATACCAGAAACTCTTGAGCATTTATACCTTTTATCTCATTTTCACTGATCTTATTCTCTACAAAAGATTTATTTTTCATAAATATCATTTCAAGTTGACTTTCTCTCTGTTCATCTAAGAAATCGTCCAATTCTTCTTCCGTCTGATATATATCGTTGTAATTATAGTTATAAACTGATTCAGGGGAAGAGGAACTAGGCCAGTTATTGTCCAGTAAATTTGATAAGTTTGATAGTGAATTTGTGGATGATATATTTTCGTTAATTACTTTTACCTTCGTGACCACTGATTTGTCTTCCATAATATCATCTTGCGTTCCAGCAATAAAATTAACAAAATCACAGTGTTTTGACGGTGATGGTCGGTTATTGAAATTCATATCATTATCTAGCACTGATATTCCAGATAAAATGTTCTTGATAAGTAATATGTTTAAACTCTTTTCGAACCCTTCAGACATGTTTAAATTTGTATATTTTTTAATTATTTGTTGGCACAAAAAATGATGAAAATATATTTTATACAGGTTCAATTATATAAATTGAAAAAAAATAATAGTAACCTTAGAAATATAAGTGTCAAAAATTAGTGTGTGTATAACTATTATTTATTTTTACCAAATAATTTGAATGCAAAACAACGCTACAATACAGTCATCAGATGTAGGTATATTATACTATATAATACTATAGTTCATTTATTAATATTCAACTAAACAAAGGCATTTCGTTAATTTATTCGTAATTTCAACTTATTATCATTAATATTTTTATATTCTGATTATAATTATTTTTAAGATTGTTATATTTATGAGTATAAATGCATAATTAACAGTATAAGATTGAACACATAAATAAGTATTTACTATTGAATGACATCCCTAGGCGGTAGGTGTATAAATAAAAAAATATATAAGGATGCCATAGTTGGTATATCACCAATTTAATACTTATATAATATGATAGATACAATATTAAAAATAGGTAGGAAGGTTTTCTAATGTACAATACATTTGTTTCCATAAATATTTACATCTATTTTATGACTCTCTAGGCACAAATTCGCCAAAATATAACATAAATACGTTAATATGATATTCATTTGAATTTAAAAATGTTTTATATGACTGAATGTTAAACACAGTTTATAAACGTTCATAATTATAAAATTAAAATAACAATATATGACATTAAAATGAAAAAATTATTAATTGTTAGCTATACGTCTATACTCATAAAAAACACACAACATAATACTTTATGTTTATAAAGTACTTAGGTATTCATAAATAAAATAAAATATTATATTTTAATAAAATTATGCTATAAATATCATAGTTATCTTAATATTTACAACCTACACATAGTTCGACAATGCATCTGATTAAATTAATTATTGTTATCTAACCTAAACACTAGCTGTATTCATTAGTCGTTACATTACTTATATCAAGTATAATATTATGACATTCTGCTGGTGGATAAATATAAGGGGGAATGTTGATAACGGCTGATTATCCAGTTTAATAATATAATATAACATTTTAGGTAATATAATATTGATCTAGGATATAATGGATAACAAATACATCTAAATAATATATATATAGTCAGCCAGAACTTCTGTTTCTTTTACAAATACAGATATTAAATATTATATTTCTTATCAGCTGATCAAAATATGCAAAGCATTATTAAAATTATAACGAAGCGACAAGTTTTATTGGTTTTATACTTATGTGTTATTTTTTTCTTATTTCATCTAACATTGTGACGTGTAAGGTCAAGGTGTAACTCCAATATAATATTTATTACATATGCCCACTTTATAGAGGTAAATTTTAAATAGGTATTATCGTAGTTTTAGCAGATCAAAAAAATGTACAGCAAAACAATTTTTAGCTTATTATTATACACAGGTATGCAATAATAACAGTAAATCAACATAAAATACATGTGATAATCTTTTATTAATTTAAAACTATAAATAATATAAGATACCTAATAAAAACATTACATTCAGGAAATTAATTGCAACCACCAACGAGTAACAGATATTAAAATATTCTATAGGTAATCTTATCCACTCTGTACCTACCTATTAATTTACACAAATTTTCTTAATGCACATTCTAGTTATATAGTGTACCTAATTGCAAATTGATTGAAGTCTTAAAATAGAGGCTGAAAAAAATGTAACCGTTCTGACAGTAACAAGGGCTGCAAGATTTTCTTCTATATGTTTATATTTATGTTTAATTAAAAAACACTTAATGTTTCTAAAGGAAATAATATTCTGATCTCAATTATTTATAACCGCTTATTGGAAATGTATATTTCATATTTAGATGAGAAAGAATAATGTTTTACACCATCTATATAGTTTGAAACTGTATTTTACTTTCCATTTTTTAGTTTATGTTCACAATTTATTCAAATAGATGAACGGAACTTTATATTTACCTTACTACAAACGGAAATTATTACTTAAAACAATTTATCGATTTTGTTTTTTGTTTTAATTAAAGAAATAAATAATTGTAGAAATTAGATATCATTACATAAATAAGTATGTACACTTCGTAATGAGTCCCAAAGCGTATGCCGTCTTATATCCATATAATTATTATTATAACTATCGTCATGTTCATTATTATTAATGTTATTTTCGTTAGGTACAGTAGGTGCACATTGAAGTTACAGACGTTATTTTTAAATTTAAATTACTTTCCGTTTCTAACTTCTAGTATGAGAACCCTAATTATAGTATTTAGTATTATCCCTCTCCTTCACCACATTAAACAGAAGAATATCGCATGGTATGATTTTATCATTATTTATATATACATAACTCAGTGAAGTAGCCAGGGGTTGTTGGATGTTTAACCATCATCCCCGCCCCTTACAATTTTTCCCCCTGATAAATTTATTATTTATACACGAAAACTATAAAAAACTTGGTTAAATACTTTAATTTATACTTACCCCCCCCTCTCTTTCAAAAACGACACTGACATCACTAAACAGAAATTGTCATAGATCCTTTATTATTTATGGTGATTGTTTCATTATTAAACTTTAATATTAACCTGTTTTGACATGTTAGAAAACAATATAAGTAGGTACAATATAATACTATAATAATAATATTATGTATCCATATTTTTTTAAGAATGATTATAGTGTTGTTTTATCAATAGATATGTATACTAAGTTCATTAATACGTCAACAATATAGTATCAGTCATATACTTAGGTTGATTTCAAATAGGTTGTTGATACTTTGATAGACATTATAAGAGGATATCAGTTCACTATTTGTTTTCTCTCTAAAAAAAACTCAAGTGCAACATAATAAATTTGAGACCTCAGAACCAATATTGGGTTGTTATAATACAATATGGATTGACCTATTATCAAACTTAATCTAAAGCTAAGAACATTATCTAGGACTTTTATTGATATATTCATTTTAAAGTGAAATTTAAGCGTTTAAAATTGTTATGTTTGTTTAATTATGCTGTTGTGACTTACATTAAAATTAAAATATCAATAAAAGCCTATAATGTTCCCCATTAGATAGTAATAATAGGTCAATTGACGCTGATATTAAAACTAACAACACAAGGTTGGTTCTGCTGAATGCAAATTTTCTAAACATTGTGCGTAGTTCATGGTTAAAAACGAATTGTACGTACCTATTTATTTTCATACATATTTGTCAATGTAAGATAATTTTTTTATGTTTCGTAAAATACACGTATATTATATAATATAGCACTCACGAAATATATTTACTGACTTAATTTTTATTCATCAATGCAAAAGGCACACAGTGATGCTTAAATTATAATTGTTACCCAATCATTATAATACATAAACAATATAATATTCTCTACCTAAGTATATTAAAAGAAATTAAATTTAAGGTACACACAATTTAATACATTTCTAGAAAACAATATTCGTGTATATGTTTTCGCAGAACGATATATCATTACCTTGCAATCCATTTGATGCATTTATTAGAAATTGAAATATTTCTTCTGAATTCAGAAGAACGTAAGATATCATTAAAAGTTTACAGAACCCAAATGTTGTGCTTATTCTAATAGATAACTTTCCCCCGAATTTGTGTGTAGAAAAACTCATTGTTATACTCAGACCTTTTGCCTGGGTTGCGTACTTAAATGTAACTTTGGAAGACTTTTCTATCTCAGTTTTTCTCCTTCGCGTTCTTCTTTGCCTTTATTTTATTTTATTTTTTTTGGTTACAGTTTGTTTCTAAAAGTACGATCGTTGAACTCCCATTTCACCATTTCGAAATCCTATCATCAATCAGACCTGAACAAATATTCGGGTATCGACGGGTTTACTCATCCACCTTTTATTGTGACAAAGTGCTGATCGCTCTGAAATAATAGAACATTCTCTCGGAGAATAAAAAAAAAGTTTGTGAAAATAACATTTAATACGTTATGTATCATTCATTGATGATACCTAGAACCTTGAACCTGCACTGGTTTTATTATAATCAAAGATTACATTACTAAAAATATATAAAAAAAATAATGTTTTAACGACATATTAGATACTGATTTTATTTGATAATACATTTATTTTATTATACAATACGGGACAAACTCTTTAATAACATGAATATAAACAATAATAATTGTATTATATTAAATTGTAATAGTTTATAGTAAGGTTTATATTATGCATTTTGTTGGTTTTGTGATGGAAACCTACCAAATCACTATTGTCTGATTCAAATGAACACTGGAAAATACTTAGTGTCCATTTACAAATTGTTGAACTGTATAATTTTATATTTTAAGCTTCATTTCAGATGAAAAATATATGCCACTATAGAATAAGTTAATACAGACTGATAGACGATTACAGACATGTAAAAACATTGTTGTTTAAATTTTTTTTTTAATATCGAAATGATTCTAATATACTAGAATCAATATAACAAAATATGAAAATTGAAAGTTATATGCTTAAATTAAATAGATAATAATTATCTACAATTTTATCTTACAATTATTGTAATCTAAGTCCCTCTTGGAAAATTATGAAAAAAATATGATAAAATACCTATATTGAATTATAATTTTAAAATATAACCATATTATGTAACTGGTAATTTTGATAAATTTACGTGTCAATAACATTTTCAACACTACTTTGTAGTTTTTATTAATTATTATTATTTTTTTTTTGTTCCATCTGAGTGTTATTTTTGTAAATGTGACTTTTTTTGTGTATCATTTCTGGTGTTCAAAAAGAAAGCGTATATAATTCTACGTATGCTACCATTGAATACATTAAGGACTGAATTATTCAATCTGCAATCAATGACCACACGTCTGTATTTAAATTCAAAGCCATGCATGTATCAACTACAAGATTAATCCGATTTGTTTATATGTTAATTATGAATATGTTCCGGAATTCCTAACTATACAGTAATCACAAATTAATCAAAACTATATAGGTTAATATTAATTTATTCAAATTAAGCATTATTTTAAAATGTTTTAAAATATTTCTATTATTTCATCCTTATTATTTATAAGAGGATGAAGCAAATTCTATGAAACTTATTTAATTATTTATATTTTTGCTGTAACCATTTATTTTGACCACAATATTATAATTATTTCATTTATTTATTTTTTGGAATTATATCATTGTAGGTTAATAAAAATATTTTTAACCATTTGTAATTTGTAATACATTTAAAACTTAAAGAAAAATGAATATTTTATTTCAGTATTTAACTATGGTTAATGGTTTAAAGTAAAATATACAAAATAACAAATTGGAATATTTCGACAGATTTCGTCAGATTTGAACTGATAGTCATTTCGTGATAAAGATATTTTTATGATGGTAAAATATATAATTTTTCTGAATAATGAATTATATAATTATATAATTATTATCTAATTATATAAAAATAGTATAGAAAATAATATTACAACATGTACGACGTAATCAATGACAGCCCAAAAAAAAAATATGAAATTTAATCTATTCAAATATGTATTTATTGTGACATTTTAGCTTTTTTGGGGGTCTACTCCATAACCACTAAATAAGTAGAATGCTTAGCGACCTATGAGCTGAGCTGCGTGATGCCAATGAAGGCATGTCGACCGAACTCATGGGTTTTTAATTATTTCTAAAACTCCTATACCGAAGACCGGTGACACAGAACGTAATAAACATTCATCCCATCGCCATTTCATCTCATCCATCTAATATTTTTGAAAAATTGTCTTGAACTCTTTGTGCCATTGCCCATTCCATAGATCATTCAATAACAACATAATATCTTCAGACCTGTTTGGTCTACTCCTAATCTTGTCCTAAGCTTTTACACGTACGAATCTTTCTGTGCAAATGGCCAAATCGACACAATCCATACAGAAATGTTCAAAGCTTTTAATCGAATGGATCATACCCTCCAAATAAAAACTCTTGACCAATATCGGGCCTATATTACAAATCGATTCCTATATTATTATGTGTCTATCCATGGTCAATCCATCCACTATGTTTACTCTGACATCGGGATTTTCCAAAGTGCTTTCTATCACCTCTATCTTGTTCATAAATACCGCTCCCTCAGAGCTCTATCATAATGAGATCCTAATTTTTGTCAATTTCATGAAGCTTTACCTGAGTGCCAACACGAGTTGCTTGGGAAGAGTCCTTGGTCTCACCTTGAACCTAAATGCTCTACATTCACTTTCATCCACCCACACTCTATAATATTCACATAGGTACCGAAGTAATTTCACTCTAATGCACCCGTTTAAGAAGTTATCGGCTAGTGATCTGAGCTCAACTTTACACTTGACCTCTCACCAATAAAGCACGCATGAGGTATAGTGTTGCAAGGCATTCAAACTATTAGGCTTCATACTTCTCACATCTCGAAACTTCAAACTTGTAGAACAACGTTATATATTTACACACTTGTGCGCGCTATATTATATCCTAGAATAAAGTACCATGGTGAGAGGGGGTTGGGGGTGAAAAAACGATTTATACGAACAATTACTTCTAGACTGGACATTGTATCCCACATGGCTACACCCTAGCTAAATATTTTTTCAATCGTTCAGAACTTGCTGTTTGTAAACATGCCACAAATTTTGGATTTCTATTCAACCTAAAATCTATATCCCAATACGTCTAGCCCTCATTACATATTCAATGTACCTTTCCGCTTTACCCGTTCATATTTGCAATCATATTTTACCCGTTCCTTATTCTTATATCTTTGGAAAACTTTTTTAACAATTCCCTAATTATCTGTCATTTGCACATCGCAAACCATGACCGTTTTACTCTTAACTAGAATACGAATCTGTTAACACATTCACTACATGTGGACGAAAATTGGCGTCCAACGTTAGCTATATATATTTATATATTGCATAAATCAACTTGTTCATTATATTTTTAATTGTTTCTTGGGAATGCTCCGTATTTATGAATAAAACACAACATTTAAATTAAAAGTGGGCGTGGGTCACTCTTACCAAGTCTTTTCAGTAGAGGACCTACGTATAATACGGTATACTTAGTACACAAATATAAAATCAGTATATAGTTTTATATTTTTCTAACCTACCTATGTAAACATAATTTGTTATTTAAATATCATTAATGTTATTTGGAGTGTGTTGAATTGTAAAAGTACCTTAAATTATGACAATTATTGTGTGCAATAAAATAAAGTCCCATCGAAGTCATGTGATCAAAATGTAATAATTATCATTACTACCTACTGTCATTATTTTATATTATTGACCTTTTTTTCATTATTATTATTGTTATCATTATAGTGTTATAATAAAGTACATCGAGTTAAAATTATAAGAGTAATACAATTACTTTAAAGGCTAATAAATACCAATATTTTAAATCATTGTTATAGTTGGATATTAAATCTGGTAAAAGGTTTTTTATTTGTTTTTTTTTTTAATGTTAACCATAGGTACATTGTGAAAAAAAAAATTAAAGGTGTCAGTTTAAATCTTTTTTATATTAAAATTAAACATATTCAAATGTAAATTAGTATTTCATTAAAATAGTACCTACGTAAAATCAAAGTTCAATTAAATATACCCATTTTAATTGAGTATTTGAATGACAACAGAGAAAAATAATTGAAGTTCTATAAATGCGTGAAAGTAAATGTATAAAATGTACGTATGTGTTCACCCAAATATAGTTTCTGAAAAAAATACTTAAAAATGTGAATTTAACATGGGCTGCTAGTTGCTACTGTGCTACCTATTAATTTTTTTTTATTAAAATTAGTAAATAAAAATAGAATGTGATATAATTATTTTCCAAATATATATTTATTTTTTATTGACAAAATTTAACATTAATGTGCAAGGGTATGGCATCAAAAAGATTACATTTTTTTTTAACTATGAAGTTTAGTATAATATAGTATATTTTAACATTATTTTTTCTAATAGTTATATTACCTATATCAATTACAAAATGTTACAAATATATTAGAAATGATGAGATGGATTTAATGAACTAATCCTATGATGTGTATTGTAAAATTGGTTCTTAAAATTGATTAAATCCTGTTCCTAATTAGCCATTGGTACTCATGTTTGTTTGGAATTTTAAAAAATATTTGTTCAGATAATATTATAACATAATTATAATATTTTCTCGGTGGGCGTTTCGTATTCAATCCATTGTTCCACATGTCGCATAACATATACTATTATACTTGCAAGTTCAGAGTGGTAACCAAAAGTTCCTAGTTTTAATGAATAATATTTCTATGCGAGAGCGAGACAAATAAATCCTTTATTTTTTTGAGTTTGGGTAAAAACCATTTCTGGGTCCCAAAGTTTATGAATAAAATACGCTTAAGTTTATATGTAAGTAAGTCCAAGTTAGCACATTAAGTTATATATTAATAGTTAACAAGGTTAGTAAATAATATATTTATCTCTAAAAAATTTAATTAAACATGGGGACAAATGTTAACTTTATTACTTAACTTGGCTAAAAATATTTTGTTAATTGCTTTTAATTACCATCTGAGATACGAATAGTGGTTAGGTACACCAATTGCATTATATTTGTATATAATAACAAAATATTTTGTTAATAATCCACGCTATAACTTCTTAGTATTCTACAGCAGCGGTAGCTGCTATAGTAGTTTACGAAATTATTGTGTAAACATAATTATTAAATAAGTAAATATTTATTTGTTTATTTGTATTACAAATGTTTGTATAAGTGAAAAGAAAAAAAATGAACTACATTATCGATAGATATACACAAACATGGTTTAACCTAACCTGGAAAATGCTAATTTATTACAAAGGATACTTTAACTAGGTACTAGTTAAGTGTCAGTTCATTGAAAAATACCTCAGAAATTCAGTTAATTGACTTTTAAACGTAGCATTCACTTTTTTAAGAATTCAATTATCAGGGCAAAAATCAAAAGGTTAATTTTGGGGTGAGAATAAATCCTCCCTATAAAATAATGTATAACTTATTATGTCACAACTTAATTGTGTCTTATAAAGTATAATGTTTTTTTTTTTATCACCTGGTTTACATCTTGAAATTAAATCATAAAACCATTTTATAATTACCTATTATTAATTTTCCATTCATACCTTGACATTGTGCATATACTTGGGCCATTTAATTTAATTTTAGCTCCATTACTTATTGTGTAGGTATATTGATATAAATATAAATGTTTCATAATAAAAGTTTTATAATTTTAATTTCAATTTATATATTTTTTTAAACATCAAACCAAAATAAAACATACCTGCCCTAGTTAGATTTAAGATGTTAAATTTAATATTTAAAACCTTAAGCTGAATCTTGATTGTCCATTGTTTTGATAAATCTAATTTCCTTAAATTGTCATTAAATACAAATTTAAACGAAAAACTTAAACTTTTAATCTTAAAGAAAATAAATAGTTTTGTATTTGTTTTTTGACTGTTGTAAATGAAATATACATTTTTCTAAACATGTTTATACAATATTTATGCTTTATATTTGTCTACGTGACTTCCCAAATGGTATAATATACATATTATACATTATATACCAAATACAAATCGAAATACGAATCGTCGTTAAAATAATATTATAATAATATAATATATTAACATACCTATACTCGTATAAAAGTAGGTGCCTATAATATTATATAGATATCATATCAATAATTATGGATTTGAAAAAATAAACAGGCCCGAAATCTTAACGGCGACCGATCAAAACATATCGTGTGCGCATACTCGCTGGCCAGAATAATATAACAACTCGGCACCTGTCGTCTAGGAAATATTTGTATTTTTCGACGACATTCTAGTTTTGGGTTCATAACATTTGCATTTCCGAGAGTAGTAATAAGCACGTACGCACAGTTTTCGTCATCAGGAAACGAGATTACGACGACCAGATCCTGATGGACTATTTCGACGTTTCCGTGATGGACGTAGTCACCGCTCTCAGGGCCAAAATCGTATCCCCTCTCTTCGCCGACTTGCCTTCCTCATCCCGATGTTCAGTTTCCTTCAGCTTTTTCCTATGATGGGGGGGGGAGTGATGAACAGATACAAACACTACATTTTTTTTCGAGTAAACCGAAATTATCGAAGAACTATAAATTACGCATAAAAAAAATAATAATGGGGGAATATGACACCCTCATCCCCCCCGTGAGTACTCCCTTGCCTGTGTCCGCCTGTTCGTCATCGGTTTTCACCGGGCTCCCCGAAGTGGATCCCGTTCACTCTGCGGTTAGGACTGTCAACAAGGCCGGTTGCACTTCCCACATCTCCGTCGAACGCCTCCTCGTCTGTAACTTCGGGTTCGTATTCTGACGAGTATCGCTGCTCTCGTGGCCAAAATCGAACACCGATACTCAACAGATTACGAACCCGAAGGCGTTCGACGGACATTTGGGCGACTACGTTGTGTCGACGGTCAGCGCGGATGGGAATAACGGCCAGCAAATACCGCCCCCGCTAATCCTATGTTGATATTGTGTTCTTTTTTTCGAATTAATAAATTTATTTTATTTATTTCAACAGAATGATGTTCCTCACTGAACATGCTCGTGTGAGTTAAGTGTTAACCAACATTGTTTTCGTTAAATTACAAATCTCAATAAAATATATTGATATATCTCTGACTATATCTCTGCCCATAGAATAAAGATTTGGAAAAATTGATTTGATAGCACAATAAATATGACAAATAATAATTATTATTAATCATAATAAAATTCTACTATTTTCGTTATTGTTAGTCACTGAGGCGTTTTCCAGAATATGTTGGTACAATTTTTTTGCCTAAATACATAACGTGGGAAGTTCACGTTATGCCTACCGGCTTCAAATTTTGCTTTTAACACTATAATATATTTGTATGTATTATACCTATCCTACATGCCAAGTTTATATTATAATTATGATGTTAAAAAAATATAAATCCTACAACTTACACTTGTATTTTAAATATTAAATAAAAAAATTAAACTACCATTACTGTAGTAATAAACTAAGTAGATATTATCCAAGGAATTTAAAACGGTTATAACGTTAGTATTATAATATAAACCTAGTATTATTCCTACTATTCTTTTAAATTAGAATTAAGTTATTTAACAATTGACATGAATGCACATTTTAATTGTACGTCCTGTGTAATTATTTAATTTTGTTTTGAATACATTGAAGATTCCGAAATACACTATAATTTTGTATATCACATTCGATGTAAATTCACCAGGTACACTGAAGGTAGAAATGAAAATTCTTCATAGTATTAAAACAATGAGTTGTTGTTTCAGTTTGAAAACCGGATATCCTTAACTTTATACTCCTCTGTAAGCGACTCTTTGTCCTGGTTCCACGCCATTATTATGCCGGCATCAGCTCTAATAGAAACTTTTCACTTGGAATGGGTTATAAAGATGGTTTCATTAATTCACATTGGCTTTTGTTTGAAGTTTTTTCATGCAATTCATTTGATCAATACCTACAATAATATATAATTATTTATTCAAGCATCACTATGATTATTTATATATTTAAATAACAGCAAAACTATATTTGTTACTTTTTATCAAACATTTGAATTAATTCTAAATCATTCAAGAAAAGCAAGCCAATATTTGTATAAACATAATTAGGGGACTCGCGTCTTTTGCTCGCTTCTCTTACCATATCCCGAAGTATCTAGACTAGCTGATCCAACTCGGAGCTATCATATAATTGAGCATAAGAACCCTTTTTTTCACAACACGATTGAGCAAATTTTTAGTTGTATTAAAGGATATAGAAATAGAAAAGGAAATAGTCTCTACTGGGCGGTGTAGCGTTTTGTCACGTTTAACAATCCCAAACTATATTATACACAAACAATTAATGAATATAATTACAGATATATGGTATTACTTAATAAATTACCATTGTAGACCAAATGCAACTTATTGTTGATCTGTTGATAATAATAATATAAACAAATAATCATGCAGTAACTATGCTACAAATAGAATTGTAAGGATTTAGTATTTTTACAATTTGAATATTGGTTAAAAGATTATTTTATTTAATTTTCTATTTTTATTTCTTTAGAGGTTTGTAGTTTTATAGAATTATGTTTAGTTTAATAAATTTTAGTCACAATTTCTGTTTGTTTTTCGAGCAATGCTCCGATGACTGTATGGACACGAGAGTGAGGTGAATAAAACTGTAAATTATCCAAATCGCTAAACACCATACACAAATGTATTTTCTTCTTCCTGCACATCTCCACAGTCTGTTTCATACAGAATATATTTTCCATCATCGATCGTATTGGCATAAAGCCAAAAAATTTAATAATAAATTACAACATTTTTGTTTGAATGTGGCAACGTTGCATAAAATAATCTATGCTCGTAGTGTTGTTAAGAAGGTGCCTATGCTTAATTATGTTATGCTCAATGGTGTCTTATCGAACCTTGCATCTAGAGTTATTGTTCATAATTTAAATTATACAGTAATAGGTGGATATATAAACTATTAAATACGACAGTTTTTTCAAACAAACTTAATACATCTAAAATTATTTAACCAATTATGCTATTGCAACTTAAAATAAACAGGCGATTTAAAAAAAAAAACTACACTAAAACAATGGTGACAACAGTTTCATTGAATGAAAATTTATCAAAATAATGGGTGTCATTATAAAAACATTCAATCTATACACATACTTTGGAATAATAATAAACGTATTCACAGTTTCACTGAACAGTTAAAATAATTTCACGAATC
Organism: Macrosiphum euphorbiae; assembly: GCA_949089665.1. Lineage (NCBI taxonomy): Eukaryota > Metazoa > Arthropoda > Insecta > Hemiptera > Aphididae > Macrosiphum > Macrosiphum euphorbiae. Next base: position 32,399,902 of record CARXXK010000004.1, on the reverse strand, counting down.
ATTATAATTCATTAATCGGTTGCTACGATTAAGTAAACAGGATGTATTAATTCTGTTCACGTGGAAACTCTAACAGTGCCGGATGTAAATCGGATCGTTAAAATATATAATAGAAAATATTATACATGTATTATAGTAAATAATCGATAAAAGTTATTATTATTTTATTTTAAAATATTAAACATTTTTGAAGATGTAAGTCTCACGTTTATTCGTTTTTCAATTGCAACAAAACAACAACATCGATTTAGTAAAAAACTTATTTTGCGTGAAATTTACAGTTTTTACTTAATTATTTTTTTTTTTGTTCATCCCAATTATTAAAAGGAGGTACTGGGAATTTCTAACTTTTGACGCTTCAAAGTAGCATCTTCTGGATCATAAAATCCATTTTGTCGCCAGAAAATATTATACTGAAGTTGAGGATTAAAGCATTTTCTCTACTATCTACCAATAAAAAAAAAAAATGTAAATTTATAATTTAAAAAGCACACATAATTATAAAATCAATACATTCATCTCTCCGCACAGAATCTAAAATAAAAGAGGCTTTGCACTAAACATTTTTTATAAAGTATAAAAACTTATGGGAAACAATGTACTACATTTTATAAACCTTGAATATAAAAATTAAAGCTCAAATGAATTTAAGTTTCTGAAGGGATAAATATATTGTATTTACAATGATGTGTTTTTTTCTGTCTGCCAACAATATTTGTGTTATTAAAAATGCTCCAATTTCGACACCGATATCTTTACTATAATAGTGAAACTAATTGGTAATTTTGAAATGTAAAAATTTAAAAATTTCTCAGTTATTTAAAAAGCTTCAAGAAAAAAGTGGTAATTTTTAGGAGAATCCGAGTTTTCAAAAAATCCATTTTATTTTCATGGTGTTACTCAAAAACTAGTAACCATAAACACTTGCAATTTTTGTCAAATATTTATTTAAGAATTATATCTAGTTACATTTTTGAAATATTTTGAATCTTTTTTAGCTAATTATGTATATAATATCGTATATAGTTAATACATGCTTAATAAATGATCGACAACTTACTATACTGTACAACCGAGCGGTACCCACTTGTCCAAATTTTTAACTATAAAATAGATAGAAAATTTGAACTAATCAAGTCCATATTTAAAATTCATGAAACGCTTATACAAAAGAAAATGTATTCATGTAAATATTTTAAATATTATTGTTTTATGTTGTACATTAAAACTTATAGAAATAACCATTTATTAAATCGTCAAACTTATAAGCAAACATTTTATCACACAAAAATCCAACAATTTAAATATGTTAATATTGCACAAAAATTGCTGAAATTGTTTGATAATAACAATAAATTACAAATAATTTTTTTTAATTAGTTTTTTTTATGTTTAATCCAGTTCAACAAATAGGTATATCAAAATTACAATTTATTGGTTCTGGAAAAAATGATTTACCCAAGGTTCCGGTTCCAAAAAAATGTAAGAAATAACCTGATACGCCAAAATCAGTTATTATTTGACTATTATATTCTATATTAATTGTCATTTGTCTTCTCATATATTGTTTAGAAATATATTATCGAACCACCATTTTAGAGAATTCTTCTTTACCTACCTAGCTAATAATATAGTTAAGCATTAACAAAATGATTTTATTATTTAATGACTAATTATATATCTTGTGCTTTAATTAAGTACTTTTGTTTTGTTGATAATATTAATTAAATGTATTATAATGTATTCACCAAATTTCTTTTCTTAAGTATTCCTGACTTATTCATACAAACATTAGTGCTAGTACAATAATAAAATTAAAATGTTAAAATGATTAAACAAAAGATTACAATAATTTTTTTAAACTTTTATGGGTTAAATTTAAATTAATTCAACTTATTGTATGTAACAATATTAACAACTACAATAATAAAATTACTATCAAGTAGTATTATGCACAACCAAATATCACAAATTGATAATTACTACTTGTTTTTATTGGTTTACGTAAATTTTATAATACGTAGTTTATTTGTAAATGAAAATCCACACATTATTTTTAGAAATAAGATCGAAATCTTTGATTGTTCTTAAGTTTAATATAATTTGTAAAAGATAATAAGCAAAATGTTTAAAGTAAAACCAAATTAAATTTAAACATTTAATCCACATATTAAACAAGTTTGATGTACTTTATACTTAATAGTTTTTGGTGGAAAAAGAAATATTTTCTTTGGAACTTTTATAATAGGAACTACTACTGTGTAATGTATAATATCTTCTTTAATACAAAAATAGTAATAACTAGGTAGGTACGTAATTGTATTATATAAATTTCCATTGTTCTTTAATCAATACAACTTTAATTATTTCTCTGATGCAAAGTTACAATTAAATAATATTACAATATGGTCGGATGTTCCATTAGCCGTTTTCATTTATTTTATTTGTTAAGTATTACAACTTTTCACGTAAAAAAAAGCTAATTAATCTTTATATTGTATTAAATAAATTACAATGTGTAATTCTTAATAATATATTCATATTTTAAAATAAGTTATATTGTAAGAGTGTTGCCAATAGATAATTTCTGCTCATATAACTCGTGTCATTTGTAAATTCTGAATGAAGAAACTTATGTTCCTAATGATTTTGCTTTGATGACGTTTGGTTTTTAATTTTTTATTATTTTCGTGTTTGTCAGCAAATTTTAGGGTAGGAAACACCTTTAATTTTGAGAGTAGTTTTGGTAGAAGATTTAGTTTAGACTTTATGGAAGGGGTCGTAAACCATAGATACTGAAAATATTTACCAAATATTTATATTAGCATTTTATGGCCATGGTAAAATTTTCAAAATACTTCAGCACTTTTTGATTTATCTATTGACATTTTTTTTTTTTTTACTTGAGAACTTTTACAGTGCATAGACACAGTTATTGTTTATTACTCCATCATTTTCAAAAAGCTGAGTTGCTTTGGGCTTAAAAATAAGTTTCAAAAAAGGGTGTACGGTAAAGTGCATTTGTCTAATAAAAAAGACACAATATCATGTACGTGTTTTTAATAAATTGCCCAAGAGGTCAAAATGTGTAAATATTACTTCTAAAATAAGATGAGTAACAAACCTTACAGTTGGTACACACTTATTTTACTGCAAGGTGATCCATATAAGTGTCTACGCTCATTCCTTCGAAAAGTTTTAACATTTTTGAAAAAATAAATTTTACATGATTTTATATCATTAGTGGCGATAATAGTCATTGTGCAAAACAAAAGTGTTTACAATTTTTTTGAGTGAAATAATAATATGAGTATCAAACAAAAAATATGCATATGAATGCTATTATAGTCCGACGGAATGGGGGAGATTCAGTTAGGACAGTTACATTATCGTACGTATTTAGGTGGACGTAAAACTAATGAAAAACTTTGGATTCGAAGAAAACTCTATTTGGTTGGAAAGGTCGGTGCCGGAAACGACTCTGTCAAAAGCAATCCGTCAGCCGATACCGTCCATTATTGTGTTGTCAGATCGAAGGATTAACGAGTAATTGTGAACTGACATTTGATAAACACTGTACTGAAGAAAAGATTGTTATACTTCAAAGGCATTTTTATTATATTTTTGTCTGATATCTATAAAATGATAAAGCCAAAATAAAATGATTGACATACTCACGCAGTTCCCTTCTACGTAATACGCAAAAATAAATAAGTTATTCCACAATAACCCGATATTATAATTTAAAACATACGTAGGTTTTTAAATATATATATATTTTGTAATACAATTTCTGATGTCCGTCTTTCTAAAATTGAAAATAGTTATAATATCATTGATCAGTAAATTCATATTTTCCAAGCAATTTATTTAGTATTGTATTTTGCAAACTGTAAAACATTATACGATTAAATATTTATATTTTGGCACTTTTTAAGGAACGAAATAATTTTATTTGCATACCTATATTTTGTACCCAAAATACAATTTTGCGAACGTATTTAAATAACAAATTTGTAACCATGTACGAACACTAGTAAACGGGTAATAAAGTTATTACAAAAAAAATATATATTATATATACTTAAGATATTATATAAAATGTAATTAAAATGTATAAAATAAAAGATTATATTTTTGAAGGTAATATAAAATAAGTACCTAGGTACCTATATGCCTTAAAATTTGTTTAGATAATTAATAGTCCGATTTTGTTTAAATCGTTTCAATCTATTTAACGATTTTTTCGGCAGAAAGATATTTTTTTTAATATATACATATTATATAATATTATTTACCTACGTAATTACATTTTTAATAATTTTTTGGGAAATCGGCCAATGCATAAATTATTTATTCATTACCTGAATCATTAACAAATGTATACTGTATATTATGTTGGCCAATGTTAGTGTGAGAAAGATAATGTCACAGAATCGACGGAACACGTTGCTAATCGTATTGTTTGTAGAAATATAAATTACTAATTCTATATTATTGTTACCATCATTTAAGTCAAAACCAACTTACGGTGGAACTGTGTGAATAGGTTCGTGGTTGTAGTGGACAATTTGATAAAATTAATCTAAAATATGTTTTGAAATATCATTATGTTTATAAAATATGATAATATAATATTTATAGTACTAATATACTTTTCAAATCCACAGCAAAAATATAATTAAATAACAACAAAATAACTAAAATCGTTATTCTTTGTACGTTATTCTTTTTCTAAGCCAAATTAAGAAAAAATTCAATCTTTAAACAAAATAAAAAGGCCGTAATTACAAACGAGATAAAATGTTCTATCTGAAACAGTGAAACCACTCTCAGAGTGGAAAATCGAAGCATTTTAAGTGAACCGAAAGGCCTGACAGAATAAATACAACATCATAGAAAAATCATTTTATTTATCGCTCCAACTAATCTCTAAAACTAACAACAAATTATATTAAGAAGTAATCCTACCCCTATTTTGTTGTATTTTGTTCCTGACAAAACAAAATTATTTTTTTTTCAAATATATTTTGACGTACAGATGTTTATGTTTTTTGGGTAGTATACCTACCTGTAAAAATACCAGTGGAAATAATAACCGAAAGAAATACCAGGAAGAAATAATTCCTTGTGGAAAAAAAAACCGTTGAAATAATACTAGAAAGAATTAACATCATAACCACAATTATGATTTTTGTGTATTATTCCATATAATATTAATTTTTTTCATAATTTAACATTTTTCAAATGTTGTCAATTTATCGAGTATGATTATACAAGATGCAAAATATACATTTTTTTTTTAAATTTTCTATTATGATTATTAGTTATTAGTTATAACATTATTACCTGAGTTTATATTATTCACCAAAAATAAACATTTTCAATATAATCGATTTTAGTTTTTTTTTCTAAAACATTTGATAAAGAATGTTTTTCTCAGTCAAAAAGTTTGGAAAATTTAATAAATGGCTCCTCTAACGGTAATTCATATACTAGGTAATTAAAAATATCAAAAATACAATATAGTCATAATATTTTTTTTACAAGCTTGTAATTTAAATTAAACAAAATTTAAATTTGTAGTTAGAAATTCATAAAAGTGTTTCTTTTTATATCTAAGATTTTAAAATGTAATCTAAGATTACATATGTCTATATGTCCTCTGCGTTTTTCTTCATATTATAACAAAAAAAAAAAAAAAAAAAACTAGAATATATTATGATAATTCATCTATATGAAAATTTGAAGTTCAAATATTTTTAACATTAGATATTCATCCGTAAATTAACTATTCCTTCTCAAACAATTTTTGCTATTTCGTTGTAATTTCGAAACGAATCACCTCAGATATTTGAAATTTTTACCAAATGCATAATTTTTTTCATTTTTTACATAAAATTAAATTTTTAAAATATTTTGAGCTTTTTATAGGCAAGAATGTTTTCGAATTATATTTATTTTTATTTTTTTTAACAACTTCCAATTAAAAACTTTTTGCTCTGTTAAAAAGCTTGAGAATTTAATATAAAGTTTCATTTAAGTTATTTTTCATCTATTTAAAAACATTAAAGATATATACTTTTATTTTAGCATTTGGAGTTAAAATTTAGACAAAATTTGGCAAAATTACGGAAATTATTTTGAAGTTAAAAATATGTAAAATGACAATTTGTATAGCTAAAAACTTAATAAATGATTTCTCATTAGCAGTTGCGACTGAAACTAATAAAACTAAAAAATCTAAAAAATATATACTCACCATTTTTTGTTTTTTGTAGATGTTTAAAGTTAAAATGGTTACGATAGGGTAGTGTCACTACTGGATGGTTTCTTCCCTCAAAATATTCATATGTAAATACTCTTATCACATTTGCTTATTATTCAAATTAAGAATAGATTGGTAATTCCCTATAAAAATATTAAAAAAAAAAATTTATTAGGAATAAAATTAGATGTTAGAAAGGAGAATAACGATATTAGTTATGAACCTATTCACTCCAACTCCGTTCTATCGTCTTCTAAGTAACTTTTATAATCGGATATTCATGCGTAAAATAACGATTTCTCATCAAACGGTTATCTTATTTTGTTGAAATTTAAAAACAAATAACAGTTTATGCTTGAAATGTCTATTAAATGTTTATACAGCATTTTTTATACCTACATGGTATAATTTTCAAAATGTGTTGACTCTTTTAGAGCTTTTCCTTGACATTTATCAATTTTAATTTTTTTGTTCTATAAATATCGAATTATCAAAAATGTTAAAAATAATACCAAGCTTAAGTTTTGTTTAATGCATTTGAAGATCAAATTGTTTAGTCCATATGGTATAAAAAAACTTAAATTTTTCAAATAATAGACCCTCCCCCTTTTTTTACTGTAATTTATTTAGCGGATAATTTGTCTGAATAAATCAAAATCAAAACTCGAACGAGTGGTTATTTTCTAATGATTATAGACCTATTATAGGTCAATGATAACGGATTTTGAAGATATAGTATGGAGCTTTGGTGATTAGAAAATTATAGTAAAAATTAATCTAACAACAATTATTATAATTTGGAAAGATATTCCAAGTATAATAAATTATAAATTCAATATTAAATCTATTTTATCTTATTTTATGTACTATTATTCTTATAACAAACATTTTAATAACTGAAAAACTACTCGTTCATTTTTTAAACTAGGAACATCAACATTTTCAAAAAAAATTACCCATTTAAATGAAAAAAGAATGTTTTTCGTTTTAAAAACAGAAGTTTGTATCTCCACAGCCTGGGACTAGAACCGAGCCAAAACATTCAGAAAATATCTTGAGAGCGATACCACAAAAACATTTTTTAGCTACGAATACCAAAATTAAAACAGACAGCTATATTTTCATTTAGATGATTTTTTTAATTTATTCGGTTGTAAATTCCGTTAGATACCTAGTTTATCTGTGTATAATGAATAGCAAGAACCGTAACATTTTACCAATAGTTAAAATATTATTACTTTCATAGTATTATGACGTGTCCTATACATACTTGTCATAAAACAAAATAATATAATTCCCATGTAATCAATAATAAGCTCATTACTGTCGGATTGTATCAACTGGTAATTAATTATCGCATAAAAGGAAAAAATGGGCTTGAGCAAGCTTTTTGAATCGCACTGTATAATAAAATATACTTATAGTAATATAGGACAACAGATTGTCCAAGCTCTGAATCATTTTTCGTATACAATGATTTATCCTTGAAATAAAATGTAACATAATATCTATAACAGTGACCTAAGTACTTACCTAACCCAACGATTGGTACACTCGAAGCTTACCGTACAGCCAGAGCGGTTACCTACTTGCCCTCGTTTTTTCTTTGTATATAATATATCAGATATAGATACGATTAAAATTGTATTTTAATTATAATAAAACATTATAAACAAGCATGATAAGAAAAAGCAGAAAATAAATATCTTGTGGAAAATCAAAAAGCTCAACTGAATCCCTCGTGTGATTGTATCCCCTTGTGAACCAATCTTGGCCAATATCCAGAAATCCCATACCAGGGAGTTACCCTTGTTAGGCTTAGCTTAAACCACTTTCAAAACATAAAACAATCAATAAATCGTATATTTTGTTGTCATATATATTTTATTCAAATTGGACAAGGAAATAAAACGGACCGGACGAAGGATAAACGTGAACTCGATATTCATAAAACGTCATACACGTGTAATGCGTCTGCTGTATGCCCATTTCAATTTTTTTTTTTTTTTAAATGTTATATTAGCCGTAAAAAATGTATAATAATATTACGTAACGTAATAACGTTGCCAACAGTTTTCCATAGAAATACTATAATACGTAATAATATCTACTAACGCTAATTTTCTAAAAGGGATATTCTGTAAGCAGCATTATTAAAATATATAAATACCTACGTGTATGGTTTCATTAAAATACTAATTTATTGATCATATAAAATCATACTGGTCCATATTCAAATTATTCATAGTGGTATTACAATATTAATTATGTGTGGAATAAGTTTTCACGTACTTAAGATAAAACTATGTATTCATACGAATAAAATTACCACGACTTCCTCTTAAGAGAAGACAAATAAAACAGTTTGAGTAAAATTAAAAATACGTTGACAGTTAATGTTTTAATTCTCCAAATTGGTTAGCTTTTTGCATCAAGTTATTCACTGTTATACTTTATATTCATTTTTCACATGTTCTTATTATTTTTCAGGATACAGTTTGTTTATATAATAATACCACATTCATACAGACTTTCAAGTTAACTAAAAATATATATACAAACATTGTTACATATAATATTGAGATTATTAAGATATAAAATCATACTAAACATTATAAAATATAATGTAATAAATTAAAATAACTTTCATATTAAGGGGACATCGTGCTGTCTCCGTCTTACTAAAGCAGAACATAACGAAATATACGTTCAGCTGTTCCAATTCTGTGTTATTAGTTATGTATTGGAGGCTAGAGTGAATTGACCCATTATGAAACTTAAAGGTAAGAACATTATTTTTCTTAATTTATTAGTTTCTCATGATATTTAATTTTTAAAGTCAGTTAGGAGTATGTAAGACTTAAATTCATATTAAAAATACTCATAACCCACTTAAAAATTAAAATATCGTAAAAACCAAAAAGGTAACTCACTTAATGTTCTTACTTTAATATTTAAAATAGGTCCCTTTGCTCTAAATATTAAAAACTAACAGCACAACATTGGAACCACAGACCGTTTATTGTAGTATGTTATACCTACGTTAATAAGGTGGACACAACAGATACGGGTACGATGTCCTCTTAATTAAAAACTAAACAGTTAATATCAAATAATATAATTAAGTTGTTATATTGTGCAAAAAGACTACATTTCTTGTAAAATAAATACTGTATATTGTAATAATAAATATTATAATATGTAGGTACTTTTGAAGTAGATGATTATTTTGCAAACGATATTTATAAATAATACAAAAAAACATAGAACTGACAAATATAATGTACGATAATTATAAGGTCTATATTATTAAAATTATTTTACTTAAAGAGGACGCCACACCTACATACTTTTAGATTTTGAGCAGAGCGAGGGATCTAGTTAAATTTGATAATAGGTCAATTAAAAAAAAAAATTGATTATGATTTGATTTGATTGATGTTACGCTTTTGTAAGACGGAAACAGCTCATGCAGGTGTGGGGTCTTCTTAAAAAATCTCACAAAAGTGAATATTTCAAATATATTTATTTTTATAAAAGGATTCAATGCACAATATCAAACTAACCTGCTCTAAGGGGGGGAACCATTGAGAATTGTCATCATAAACCTACATCCATTATTTCCTGTTGCTGATATCACATAAGCAATTGAATAAATATGTCACTGCATTAGGAAAGTAATCGGTAAACATGATAAAACAAAAATACTACTGCCCTTTTCATCTTGGCATTGATCACGAAAGAAATGATAGCGATATTTTTCCATAACTTTTCTGTTACAAACAAAAGTAAAAATAGAAGAACTCCTCTAAACATAAGAAATTATATAAGGGCAACATTTTCAAGCCAATTTCTACACCAAAACCTATCGTAAATAGCGTTTTAAAGATTGCAACAAATTAAAAAATTATTTCTATTTCTCCTCTCGTAAAAATCTTTAGACCTTCCTACAAAATGAACCAATCAGTCCTACAATCAATTACAATTAAAGTAAACTAGTCAAATAAACGTATCTATGCAAAAAGATAACTAAGGGTAAACATCCTCTAAATAAAAACAATTTTTCAACAAATTTTTATGAAAAATTATTTTTTTAATTATTTCACGAATTTAAATCAATCATAAATCTTGTTATATGTCTCATCTTACCACTTCTGTTTTGCCTCATTATACATTATATTATTATAACATCAACGAATCACATTACAACCGACCCTCATCTTTTTTAGTCTTGGATCATAGTCAAAGAGTCTAATATACTACCTGCGACGAGGTATTAACCATACTACAAATTAAAAAAATTATGTTGCATACATTTCTGAAATTCACCTCATTCACTCATTACAACTCAATTTGCCTAGTTTTAAAATTCTTTAAACTAGCCATTTATATGATACAATTCATCCAGAGACTTTAATTATCCACACTAAGTATTAAATTATCTCCATATATTATTAACCACCATATCGACCAGATAATACTTTAGTAAAATAATCTTATACTCTTGTGGACTGTGTTATGTATATTATATAATATGTTGTATCTGAAGAGTATTTCTATAAATATTTATTCAGATAAAGTCCACCCACTCTGTCACCTCAACATAATTTCGAAATTTTCTTTAATACTGTGATCCAAAAGTTTTTGATTAGAAGCGATACAAATGTCATGAATACACAATGGGGCTGTCGTACAAAAAAACTCCCGTAGGAACATTCACTCCTGTGATTATAAAATATTTTAATATGGCTTCCTTAAAAATTATCTCCTAGAAAAATAACCGACATTCCAGATGTATATTTAAAACCAAAATTCTTAACAGGCTTTATAATATATTTAAAAAAAAACTAGATGACCTCGGCTTTCAACATTCATCTTCTTTACATAATATATGCTACCCCTTTAAATAAACCTAGTCCAACCGAAGACCAAATAGATTGAGGAACTTTCAGACTATCATTATAAAATAAAATAAACCTCAACTTAACCTAAAAACTCCTAATTACGTAAATTAAGCTGTATACTTTATCATAAAGTCAGTATAAGAAACGTATTTTTCCACTCCACTCTTAATAAATTAAACTAAATTAAAAATCTTCCTTTACGTAATATTAGGACGTTAATCACAGGAACAAGAAGAGCACGGACACCATGTAATAAGAATCGCCGGATAAACGTAAATTCAATCAGTATATGAAATAACTCTCATCCATGCTGGAACCACCCAAGCAGCAATTTTAGCCCCAAATGCGTAAGAGAGATAAGCTTTAAATAATCGATTCCAGCAACCATAGATGGATATGAAGCTTTTTTAGGGGAGGAGGGCGAGTAAGAATATTTATGAGTGATATATTATAAAATACGATGAAGACTTGACAGTAATTAAATCTTTAAAAAAAAAGCCCAAGTGGGTGGGTGACCGTTGCATAGCCCAGGAGCACCATAAATCAACCTAATGAAGTATTTTTATATAAACTTCACTTGAATCCAGTATAGTTGTATGGTATTGAATTCTACGGTTCAGCCAAATGATCATACTTCAATAATATGTAAATGTTCCAGTTCAATAGTATGGACCAAATAGCCAAAGCTTCTTTCTATAATTCATAAGATTAATTAATTAATTAATTTAAGTTTTAAACAAGCCAGGCCCAATCACATACATAATAATAATAACGACAATCGATCGATAACAGTAATATACAGAAAGACAACAAAACACAGTGGTGTACAATATAATATTATGATATGATAATATACTAATAGCTATGAATTAAAAAGTAAGAAATCACAATAGTTTTTGAATGAGTTGAAGTTTGATGATTTGAACAAATCGATATTTAATTTATTTATAGTTTCCATAATTCTATGATGGGGACTATTGCGCGTGCATAATTAGTTACTTCTGTGTTAAGATAAAAAGTGTTTTTAGACCGGGAGTTACGAGTACTCACATGGGAGGAGAAACGACTTAGGAACTCAGGACATTCAATATTTTCTGTAAAGCGTTTATACGAACAGTTACAAAATAATACACTTTCCAGGAGTTAAAACATTGTCAAAATCCTTGTAAATGCTTTTACTCCAAACCACTTGACATTTTGAATTGTCTATCCAATGGAAGAAAAATCAAAATCGTATCACAATAAAACTTAATTTGTTATGAACATTTACGTGTTTGGCGAAGACCAATGATTTCCAAGATGGTAATATTTCTTATCACGAATATAGTCAGCACACAGCAAGTGCTTTAGATTTTAATGGTCAACTACAGTGAAAGGGATAAGACCTTGTCAGCTGACAATAGATCTCGGGACAATAAGTCCACTGGTGATATTAAGAACAAAGAGGTTATAATTAGAACACATGTAAATTTGTTAATGAAAGTGATGCCCGCGTTGCCAACCTCTCGCTTCGCTGGGCTCGGACAAAAAATCGAAAATATCCCTCGACTTGCTATGCAAAACCACGTCAAATTGGTCACAGGATAACTGCCATATAACCACTCTTATCAAAATTATTATTCAAGGTGACAATAAGACCAATATGGTGACAATTTGACCACGCGGTCTTTTTGTCTGCAGTGTTCGTAAAATTAAATTTATACAATAAGACCAAAGGTGGAAATTAGTGACAATAAGACCACACGCGGTCTTATTGTCCTTTTCCCAATATAAAGCAACTATATCTAGTATAAACAGTATGCATAATATAAATTGAGTTAGATATAATATGTACATTAATACCAAATAGAATATTAAATCATATTAGTCAATATAATACTCGTATATAATTGTGCAAACAATCATATCCTATTGTAAATATTATGTAATTTGTTTACAATTTAAGTTCTCTTTATTTTTATTATTCATTCATCAATCATAGGTACAACTTATAAAAAATATTAATATTATATTATTAATAATCTTAATTCATGTAATGCAAATGGCCTGGTTTTAAATGCAAAATGAAGATCAATAACAATAATTATAAAAATCGTTTTAAAACGTAAGTGAACTGTTACAACAATCAATAACATAACTTTTAATGAATCTTTCACATATTATTTTATTTTTTTGTATCGTAATATAACTAATATGTATTGACAGTTCTAATTGTTACACTCTTACTAAAAAATATTACTTGATGATCGATTTTTTTCATAATGCAATTGTACCTACCTATAGTATAATGTTATAATAAATTGTGAATTTCAAATTCATCATAAATGACTCCTAATGTTATGTATAAAATGCACAATTTATTAAAATATTATACTATAGGTAGGTATACATAATATCATTAGGAGTCATTTAAGATGGATTTGACATCATAATACCCATTAATACGTCTTATATATACCAATAAGTAATAACTGTAGACTGTAGACAATAAGCCGAATCAAAACTATTATTTAACTGACATGTTCAAAAATCATTATAAAGTAAAGTAAAGGAAAATAACATTTAATTGTGAATAGTTTACAATAAAGCTTAATGGGTAGCTGCATGGGATTTAAAATATAGGCAAGTAACATTTAGGTATTATAAAAAGACTCTGATCAAACAACGGATATTTAACTTTGTTCTAAATATTTCTTCACAGACCCTTTAATCAATAAATTGTAGTAACTATTGTATTATATAGAACAGAATCCACAATAGAAAACTAATATAGAATATTATATCCACATTATATAAAATTAAACTGTAGTGAAATATCAATAAGTTCGGAGCACGTACAATTGTAAATACAAGTCATTGCATGCAAAACATTATTTCCAATAAAACATTCATTCATTCGTTCATAATGTTCTATTATGATTTTCTTTTCCTCTTACTCATTTTTATATTATTATTCTAGATAAAAAAAGAACTCGGTTTTTATGGCCAACACTCACCCAATGGCAATTTATATTTTTGGCCGTACCAGACTTTAATGGACCATAATTCAGTAGAGCAAACTTTCGTGGATATTTTCGAAAGAAATTGGAATTATCCCCGTATTTATAATAAAACAAATAAATTCTTATCGCATTGAATTAAGATACTTAGACAAACGCACTATAAATTTAGCGAGCTAAAAAGTGGAATTAAGAGGAAAAAGAAGGTTTACTTACAACAAATCTACGTTTTAGAACTAATTTATTGATAATGAGTTTAATAAAGGAATTTTTAAATGTTAGGTAAATAAATGCTTACTTATACGCCTTACAATGTTCACTTTAAATACTTGATAATAAATTTGATCATTTTATTCGATGTCTATGTTTGCAAAGTGAACACAAATTTTTAAACATTTCACAACAAAATCAAACAAAAAAAAAAAACAATTTTATAAGTTAAACATTTGTATAGTTAAATATTATTTATTAATTGTTTGAACTAAAATATTAGTTATATGTTATACTCTAAACTTTAAATGAATCGTCTCGATATAAATATTTATTTTTGAAAATCTACAAATAGGGACCTCTAGATTGTAATAGATACTTCATATTAACACTTCAAGTGTTTACTAATAAATACTTCAAACATTTTATATAACAAGTTCAAACATTAAACAGATACTTAAATTGTCGATTCATAAGATCGGAAATTGTATTACGGATCGGTAGTATATGGGTCAGCAAAATTTAGAACAATAGAAATGGTATATATATAGGACAAAATTTTAAATCCAATTGTCAATAAGGGTCTTCAAAATAAGTTTAGTCATAAGTATACTTGACATTACTCATGAACCACCCCTCCATAGAACTGCCCATGAATTACCAACTATTTTAAACCGAATACAAACCAATTAAAAACATTAAAAATACATAGCAATAAAAATCCAGTTTATGTCGTTTATGACAAAATCATTAAAAATAAGGCAGGCTAACTATTGCAAGTAACTATTGGGAATTTTAAATTTTGACGTTTAAAATTTTAGATTCACTTTCCCATCAAACAAGATACTGAAGTAGAAAATCGAAGCATTATTTCGACTACTTATCGTGTGCACAGACATAAAAAAAACAAAAACACACATTATTTTAAAACCAATACATTCATTGGTCCGCTCAGAATCTGAAACACCTTATAAAAATATCGAAAGTTAAAATCATTTTTCACCACAATACGTAAGACATCAACTTTACCTATATAATATTAAACAACGATATGGAAATTAAAAACATAATCAAAGAAACCGAGTACAAAATATCTCCTGGAAATTGATTAAAGACGGTAAACTACCTGACTACTGATCGCAACAAAATATAAAAACTACGGATAAGATATTATTAAAAGCTTTGTTCGTAAATAACATCACTCATATACCTGTATTATTACTAACATATTGTGTATTCTGAAGCATAAATATCGGACAACAATCAGGACTAGCCGTGCGTGACATCAAACGATATGAATATTTAATTTGAAGTAAATAGAGCGTATTGTTATAGTAGAAGCACTAGCAATTCTTACAACCATACACTCAGCTTAATAATGATAGGAAAATTCAAAATAACATATTTAAAATGTCCGATTTTCTATGAAATCGAACTAACATACACAATCTAAAAACACCACATCCAGTTATTATTATAGGTAGGTATACAAATAATCAACAAACTAAACGCAAACATAGAATACCTATCTATTTCACCGATTTTTCGTTCCTAATATTCCTAGGAATGTTGTCATACTGAAAATAAAAAAGCAGATCAAAAGCCAAATACCTAAGGTTCAGTTTACGCCGATTTAGAACTGTTGCCCTTTATGTCGGACTATGATTTACAAAATTAAAGTCAATCCAATCACATCATTGAATGACAAATTCCATTTACAGAAAAGTACATTTCGAGAAATCAAACCAAGTCCGTCATATTGTCAATAAATATTATCAACCCCCTTCGAATACTTATCAGTTTTCATTAGTACTATATACGGTAGATCCACCTTAAATGTCTTGTTTGCGGTACACTTATCTGAGTAAAAAGTATACTTCTTGAATTTCAACAATAATCCAAATTAATTAGTCACATAAATAAATTTCCAGCTATTCTACAAAAAATTCTCGCTGCTTTAACAAAATCAATTAATATAACATTCATCAAATTATTAAAATAAACTGATCTTAGTCAAATAATTAAATATTATAATCTTAAATAAATTATGTAAATATAATAATTCTTAATAATATTAAGAATTAAAGATATTAATATGGATCTTAATAGCATTTATGGCAACGATTAAAAAAAAATTGAAAATTTCAAACGCATTCAAATTGCTTAAAATTAGACATATTATAAATTTGGTATTATAATATGGTAAAATATTATTCAACTATAATAGTGAAATGTTTCAAATATTTATGATTAATATGTTTTGAATAAATACAAAATAATAATAAACTGCAACTATTGGATAAACATATTATATTATACGTTTGATAGTCAAATGTCATCCAAATTTGAACTTCAATCGGTCTTAAAAGAATATGTATGTTATGTCTCTAACAATAACTTTAAAGTAGGTTATTAATATTTAACAACTATTATTATTTTCTATATTTAGTATAAGATACGGTAGTTATCCCATAATACATTAAATGAAAAAATAGTATTACATTTAATGATTTTGCAAAATACCGTTTTATACCGCATAATATTATACCATTATTTGTTTGATTTAATCCCCGATATTTGATTCGATATTCCATCAGGACTTTAAATTGAAACTATTGACATAATCGACATAATTGTAAGCTACCTAGGTAAACGAAGTGTACAAAATTGAATTCAGGCTTATATCGTAGAGATTATGCAAATGGATACAGATAAGAGGAATCTTCATTTTATATCAGCATGAATTAAAACCTATTACGTCATCAGAAATAAACGTACTGGTTCATTTAGCAACGCACGTGCACGGTATCTTGCAGACTTACCTTATATTGGTAATAAAAAAAAGTAAAAAAAAACATTTGTCAGCATGTTTAACAACATATTTCTCACTAGTATAATGTTATTATACAATATTATGTGTGCATATTGTGTAATGCATAGTATAATATAAATAATGTAAAAAGTGAGCGAGTATAATTAAAATGTGAGGTATGAAAATAATATATCGGATTAACTCATGTCAGTGTCTATAAATGCTTTGGTCGTTTACGTTCTCTTTATGAAATATGTTAATATATTTTATCAACAGTCATGGCAATATATTAAATTACAATAAAAATATATTATAAAGTAGCTATGGTATTTTAAATTATTATCAATTTATTAATATTATAAACTTGCGTTAAATTCTGTTGGATTTGAAATCAGTGAGTACAACACAACAAAGACGTCGCGTCATATCCATTACACGTTCACAATAGATTCGTACGTGTTTTTTATTATTATTTTTTTTGTTTTTAATCCTCGAAGAAGATACTATCACTCGGTGTGTGGAAAACAAAAACAACTCAGAGCGGTACACAACTTTTTCGTTTAACGCCTTTTAATGTTATACTTTATCTGCAGCTGTTCTTTCTGTTTAAGAAAAAGTAAAATTTACGATAGTTTAGACCATTTGAAATTTTTTTTATACACGTATTAATTTTTATTTTTATTTTTTTTTTTTTGGTTGGCAGTTTCATTTTAATTACCGCGGTAAACTTTACGGTGCTTTCCGAGCAAGTTTCCGGTACATTTATCATTAAGCCCGGTTAAACTCTGATGAAGAACTTTTAGGACCCAAAGTTGACGGGATGTGGGTGGGCATTGGTAGGCTGGGTGGTTTTTTGTGTTTTGTCTGCTTTTTTAGCCGGCCACCTCACGAGTGTTTTTTTTGTACTGTTATTAACCTCTTCCATTTTACTACCATAGACCGTCGTCGAGGGGTTCAATGTATGAATGTATGAATGTGACTGCATTTACAAAAATCTTAATGATTCAACATGTCACATGTATAAAATTCATTAACAATCGTTTGGGTTCCTAACTTGAAATAGTGAATGTACCCTTTCACGGCCAAGAGATAGAAGATATTATGGAAATAATATTATAAAAAAACATAAAATTCCATTTCCAATAATGACCAAGATCGCTTTTATTTCAATCGAAAACGAACATTTTGTTTTCATTATTTTAATCATTCCCAATCCTGGAATAATATTATACCTACCAATATTATAATAATTTTTGAATTTTTCTGTTGAAAAGAGGTTCACTATTGTAACAATAATAATATCAATATACATAAACATGACATACGTACCTAAATTCAAATGTAACCTGAACACAAGAATAAATGAATTTTTTTACGACTCCTTTATAGTGTATTTTCTTTGACTATTACCTTAGTTTCGAATTTACCATTTTCAAAGAATATGTGATCATTGTTATAAGTTGAACTATATTTTATTATTGAAATATTATATTATGTTCACATTTTACTATAACATAATATTATTACTGTTAGTATAGACAATAATATTATGTAAAACTAAATTACATTTTGATTTAACACTTAACATTACCTAATCTTCCAGCTTAAAAAATCTAGATTATTAAAGATGTAGAAATGCTTAAGTGTGAAGCATAAAACAAAAATATGGTATTACAATTAAAAAAAAAAATTATGATTTGATACACTAAGTGCATTAACGCGAAATTAATATTTTGCTATTGTATTTGTTAAAAAATTTAAGACATAGGTAAAGAGTTATTGTATTTTATATAATTTATTTATATTTATATTTATTGAACATTAGGTACATTAAAATAATAAATCATGTAATGTTTATAATACTTTGCTTTTTTTTAAATTTAAATTTAGATTAAGTCTAGTCGTTGAATATAGTTTTATTATACTTTGAAAAATCTAATTTTCCAAAAGAGAAGTTAATAATAATAACTCGTTGACCATAGTCCATAAATGTAATAAGAACTTCTATTATACTATTATAAAGTTCGTAATTCGTATTCAATCATTCTAACATGAAACTTTTGTAAAATTAAATAGAGGACATTTTTAAGTACCTACGTATTTTTGCATATAATACTCTCCGACATAGGTACTGAGTCGGGTTGGATACTTAGATCATTTCTAAGAAAATAATGAGGCACTGGAATATTTATATATTAATGGTATTCTAATTCCACAAAAACCATGTTTATTGTATAAATAAATGTGACATTTTAGTTTTACTATAATTTACAAATCTTGCAGATTTTATAAGAAAAAGATGATTAGGTTAAATAGTAACAAATTAAAATTTTAATACAAGTGTTTTCTTGGTATACTTACAATTAGTTCCTGCATAAAAGTGCCGTATGCGGACGATCGTTCCCCATCATAATTTTATCCCCAGTCAATATTTATCATCGAGACAATCAATATTTGTTGGTAAAATTTTAATAAATATTACTTACAAACAGAGTATATCAGTTTTAGTTTAATCATGGTTGAAAATTGAAATAGGTACCTATATTTCAACCATAAGACGTTTAGTCACATTTTTGAATAGGTATCATAATAGTCAGTATAGATATCACAATAGATATAATACGAGTTTTGATATAATATATACATAACACTACCAACATTACCATACTAACTATGGTAAAAAAATATTTTGTATTTAACTTTTAGGGCCGATTGTGTATACAATTATGAAGGGGCGAATTTTCCGCATGCGGCGTTTTAACGCGGGGACCAATAATTGTCCGGGGACCGATTGTCCTAGATGCGTTTTCTTATACGTTCTATAGGTATTATATATTGTAAGAGTATTTAAGTACATAATACAATTGTTATAATTCATTTTAATTTCTTACATCGTAATTAAATTGTATGAATAGTTTTAAAAAAAATGTATCATAATTATATAATTTTACAATTTAGTCCTCAAGATTTGTGTGTGTTACTTGAAAAATGAGATCACCCTATGACAATATCAGCCATCTCAAAAATAGGTTACATTCGATATACATAGATAAATGTAATATAAACTAGGATTACATGTGTATGATAATTAATACTAAATAATGCAGCATAATATTATAAAAATAGGTACCGGACAATAAAAATAACACAATCGATATACTGTATAACACTGCAGTAAAAAAAATGTATTAATATTATATTTTCATAATTGTTAGTTAATATGGCATTACAGTTTGGTTGTGTCACTTCTCATTATTTAATTAAATTACCAGTTGTTAGTAATGTTCCACATCATAAAATAGCATTCACACTTACATTCGCACAATTATAATAATCCCGCTGTGTATAGTCTTTTTGATACTAACAGGTGCAAAATGTGTCATATTCAAGCACGTAATCGTATATCTAGGTGGAAACGGGTATTCTTATTATACCTATTATAATAACAAATACACGCAGAGTTGTTATTTTAATTTAGTAATGTGTTTTGCATATTTTCTATGTTTTCTGAATACATTTAAAATAATGTGATAATCTATAAGTAAAAAGTTGATTTTTGATTTTTGTCTAATATTTAATGATAATATCTGAAATTAAAAATAGTACTAAAACATAAAATACATTAATAAATTCCCCGCAGATGGTAGAAATGTTAGTATTAGACAGTCCACTATGAAAACAAAGCATTTGCTTCTATAGATAAAAATCATTTTGCAAAATTATAATAATCGGCTTTAGACATAGGGCTATCAATGACAACAGATATGCCAATAAATTGTATAATGGTACTCACCATTTACCAAGGATAGCCACAATGGATTATTCTTAAGCGTTATCGCTATTTCACCACTCATCGATTACCTACCTATTATGTTAATCTTTTCAATATATTATAAAAATTAAAAATGCTATAGATAGTAGAATAGGTAAAATAACATTTTTTTTTCATTGATCTATATTTTAAATACTAAATTTTAAACTACATAGAATGTCATTGCATATCGTAATGATGTACCTAATGTTTAAATATTGTTTTTACATTCAAATATAATATTTAATTATTTTTTCTGAAAAAAAAAAAAACATTCATTACTAAACTACATAAAAATATAAGTCGGTTGGGTATAAATTGAACATCAACGACGAATTGATTATTTTATTAGGTTTCTGCATATTAACAACTATACCTCACCGGAATTTGTATAACTTTGTTACACACGCAGTATAAGGTTAACCTCTTTTTCGTTAACAAACACGCCTACACGGAGCATGCTCGAAATTAGTACATTCACCTTAGTTCATTTTTAATTGAATTCAGAAAAGCCGGTTCGTAAATCAATGTCTGAAAATTCAAGTGCAGGGGCGCCAGAAGAAGTCGAATGCAAGTTTTGGTACAAAACGACCGTGTCCTTACAATTTATTGGTTAGGTGAGCACGGTCTCCTGAATCGAAAATTAAACTTAAAACGATAAATCTCCGCCGGGTAACGTAATGAGATAACGCGGGCCTTGGGTACGGGGCTGGCGACGTAGTGGCTCGGAGAAAAGATACTGCGGATATCTTGGATGAACGACAGTCTAGACTTTTTGAGATACATGCGAATGCACTTGGCAATCTTTTCCTCTTTTTTCTTTGTACAATTAAGAAAAAAACAACAAATACTCGTTAAAGCGTTTTTTTTTTTCACACATTTATAAATTAGTCAACTTTTCTTTCATTCTGTCTTTTCAATATCATTAATATTTGAGCACCACACCAACTTTAATTTTCCTTGCCGATAAAATTGTATACCACCGATACAATGACAGACTAGTATTTTCCTACTAATAACAGCAACTTCAAAAACCTTATTTAAAAAATATTTAATTGGTTTAATAAATAATAATAATTGAGAATGGAGAACATTTTTATTGAAACAAGTTAAAGCAATATAAAAAAAAAAAATGCCCTACAAAAAATCATAAAATATTATTTGAACACATAATTTTTGCTAAACTTACATTATATAAAGTTTTCAAAAATATGTTAAGATTGTGTGCTTTTTGAAATAAAAAAAAAGCAGATTTTCATATTTTCGACACAATATATTTTTATCTTCAAATATAATAACTTCAAACACTCATGAAAAGGACAATTTTAATTTGTTTATTGATATTATGACCTCGTATTATATTTTCTACTATAACATTACCATAATATTAGGTAGACATCTGTGTTTTTTCAAAAGCTTTTTTTTTTAAAAATTTAATTTTTTAAGAAAGCTATTAATTATAATTTACTAAAAAAAAAATAAGTATAAAAATACTTTATAAATCAAAATACAAAAAAAACTACAGCTACAAACAATATTTTATTTAATAGTTGACATAATAGTTATATTATATATTATTATAATACATTGATGATTAATACCTGCTATTGCGTAAATATTTCTATACGTAATTTAATTTTTTAGTTTCTCCTTATTATTTTGTTCAGTACCTACTAAGATTTTTTTACTTTTTACTCCCCCTCCCTCAAAAAAAATAGCAACCAAATACAATGATTCCAGAAACTGTTCTCAAAGTGGACGATTTTCTGCTCTAAAACTTGATGACAAACACAAAAATAAAAACAAATACACACGTCATTATTGTGAAGCTAATGTATTCATCTTTCCTCTATGAATCTAATATTAACTTATAGAAATTATATTTAATAACAGATATAATAATATGTCAGTTTTGTTTAAGGGATATACATATTTTTAATTTAATTTATGTCGAATAATGTCACTTAATTGCAAATTAATGTACAAAATAATTGTATAAAAAGATTAATTTGATCACATTTTTATGTTCGTTTCAATTTATTAATACAATATTTTTCCTAATAATATGTAACTGTATTACATAAATATCAGTTATGTCAGTTATTTGATTTTATATTCCTCAATTTTCTGTAGTAAATCATATTATTATAATATGGCCCCAACGCAAATAATATAATTTATTGATCGTTCAATTATTCAAGGGAATCAATCATCCTAATTCCATTGGTTACAATTAGTTTAACAATTTACATTCAAAATCATTAATACCTACTGCGAATAATGTATAATTAGTAATTCATAATTAAAAACGTACATCTTGAAGGTGTTTTAACAACAAATTTATGGTTTAATAATATTTTTAATTTAATGTAATTTAAGCACAATAATATAATAATATGGTAAACGTATTTAATGAAAGGTTTGATAGGTATTTAAGTAATTTATATGTGTTATTTATTGTATATCCATGTCAGTTACAATAAATATAAGAACATACTTATCCATACATACGACACATACACAAAGACATATTGTATTAAATATGTTTGAATTACTATAAAATATATTTTGATTTGATATAATATCGTTATTAATTGTCAATACTATTGATTACCCAAAACAATTGACTACAACTTAGTACACCTCAAGGATCAAATAAAATACAATGATATCATAATACCTTGATGTCTTGTACTACTATGGATTTTACGAATAGTTCTTCTAAACATTTATGTTTATATTATTACTTGAGATATAAAAATGTATTTATGTATGCTTAATTATTGCTTATAGAATATAAACAAGTTATGTGTATATTTAAATTATAAATATTTAGATCAGAAAATTTATTAAATTATTGTATGATTGATATAATATTACACAACATAATATTAGCTCCTGTAGATGATAGTTGTATACGAAATATGTCTTTAATGTTTGCTTGACATACATTTAACTTTTATTATATTTTTATTTTATAAATATTTAAGTAATAATATGATGGTGTATGGCAATGTTTTTGTAAGTTATGTATTTTTAAATAAATAAAACATTTTT
Source organism: Macrosiphum euphorbiae (assembly GCA_949089665.1). Lineage (NCBI taxonomy): Eukaryota > Metazoa > Arthropoda > Insecta > Hemiptera > Aphididae > Macrosiphum > Macrosiphum euphorbiae. The sequence goes on along the minus strand of CARXXK010000004.1, from coordinate 32,375,841 downwards.
TTTTTTTTTAAATCCGGAAAGTTGAACTGCCAAAAACTACGTTTTGAGCATACCTCGTCACTGTGATAAATGTGTTAAATTTAAACGCAATGATAAATTATAGTTTACAAAAAATGATTCTTAGCGGTAGTTAACAGTACCTATAATTACTTCCCCTTCTAATTATATTTTCTAATTTATTTTTAACCATCTTAGTAATATTGTAGGTTTAAATCATTTTCGTCAAGAACATTGCATAATATTATATTATATAACATTTGTATTATTATAACATCATAATATATTATATTACTTGTATTAAAGTCGATATTCTGCACGTAGTAGAACGTTGAAAAAGAGTTAGATATCTATAAGAATTTTTAATTGTTAATTTTTTACATACTCATTACTTACTTACAAATTAGAATATCGAATAAAACCCATTAAAAAAAAAACAATATTGTCACCTTTAAAACTGATACAATTTATAATATATCAAGTCACCCTATTATTTAACATAACTATAGGTACTAAAAGTTGGAACTTCTAAACGCAATTTTACTATGTCTTGCGTCTGTTAGACGAAGACAACGGCATCCTGTTAAAAAGTAACGAATGAACATTTTAAGCACATGTACAAAGTACAATACAATTGAAATGTATTAAAATGTAACATTTTAACTTATTACTATTAATTATTATGTATGTGCATTAATCACTTATGTACATTCTGGTTAGTATTAATGTAATCAGAACAGTTTGGTTTTAGAAAAATTATGATGATAATAAAAGAAAATGCTTTTAAAAAGCTATAACGTATAGGGGACAAGCTACTGGCCCCTTGTTTCCCCTTGAATGCAGCCCTTAGACCAGGCCGAATTCCAGTGAAGTGGAATGTAAGTTACTTAAGAAGTATACAAATAATAAGGTCAATATTCGAGTATATTATAAAATAATAAAACTTATATGATCCAAAATAAAGTTACGTTAAAGGTTATAACTTATATGGTTAGCAACCGATTAACAATCATTTCATTGTGATAATAATAAAGTATTTCATATTCCGGGCTTAACTAGATGTAAGTTGATACAAGGTTCTCATTATTCAACAAACCAAGTGATAAAGTTTTAATCAAAACAAGAGTTGAACAATAAAAATAGTGTTTTAAACTAATGGAAAGTTTGAGAAAATACATTTTGATTAATCTTTACTTCTGACACCGAAGAAATATTATGTAAAATAGTCAAAACATATTATAAATATAGGAATAGTGTAATAATAACAAAAATAATTTATATAATATATATATTCTGTTCTATAGACAAAATGGAACAAAACAGTTCACGATATACATATACTATACAGGTGGCATTAAAAATAGTTAGTTTTTAATAATATTTAAACGATAATATATTATAATAAAAAAAATTATATTATTATTAAAAAAAAACACAGTTTGAGTAGTACTGCAGATGAATAGCAATTTAGTAGATTGGTACCTATAATAAACATCATAGACATAGTTTATACTGCTGTTGATTATTATAACATAATTAAATGAGAGGTTCAAAAGATAAATAAATGTATAATATAATTGTACAGTGAAGAAAAAAACAGTTAAAATAATATAATTTATTGTAATACATATTATGGAATGAATACGGAGAAAATTATTAATGATGACATTCAAGTTATAGTTAATAATTCTAAAGTACAAATATAGTTTTTGTCGAAGACGTGTCTAGAAAAACGATGTCTAATAAAGTTGAAATGAAGCATCGCTATACAGTATTGTGCAATGGTTTGTATCTTAATATTGGGCGGTGGTAAAACATTCTTATAACCCAAAAATTACGAGACCTACTGTACATTGTGGTTTAGAATATTGATCAGTTTATATAGAGAGCGAAACAAAATAAAGATCTGAACTCAACACTACTATTTTAAGTGAGTATTGAGTTCTAATGACGATAATGTGTAGTTACAGTTGAGAAGATAGAATTTATTGTAGACACTGTCATAATAGTGAGGTCACCTGCCATAATATTAAAATATTTTGGTAATATAATACAGGTATTTATTAATTGACATTTCTTCAATATTATACTAATAAATTCAAAGTTCGATGTTATATTAAATTAACAAATTAATACAATCAAATTGTGTTGACAAATGTAAGACAACATGACTACGTATTCACAAAATAATAAAATATAGTATCAGTTTTGATTATTTATTTATGTCGATGCATGAAATTATTATAAATGATTTAGTGAACACTGTAAATATGCTCTTGTATCCAAATTAATCGATGTGTATATCAATATATCATATTAATGTTGTAAATATAAATAATACATTCAACCAATATAAGCGAATGAAGAAAAAATGAAATTTTTATTACATTTTTATATTTTATGTGATAAGTGTTTTTCAACGACAAGTATTTTTTTCCCTGGACACACAAAAAGATATAAAAAAGAAAAATGAAAAAAACCGCTTTAAGTAGCTGTATTCGTTGGACTATACTTGTATAAGAGAATGTTTAATGACCCGTGATTCCTGTCGGCTGCACTGTTAAAAGGCTTAAAGTGAAATGTGTCTTATCACTGAAATCATCAATCTCAATACGACGGTAAGAATAAATATACATGTATATAATATATATATATATATCTTGATTTAAAGAGTGAAAATAAAAAAAGGAAAAAGAAGATCGGCAATTTTTAATTTAAATAAAAGATTCACATAAAAAAATAATGGCCTAAAAGGGAATTCGTTTATGTAAGCAATTGAGAAAAAGACCTTTTGAACTGCAGGATGATTTTAGTTTTTTTTTTACATCACTCTTTTTTTATTTTTGACATTTTTTAAAATTCAATAAAATGGGGTGAAAAAATTCATTCGTTCACGTTTTTCATTAATATTTTATGAAATATCACTAGGAAAAATTGTATATTGTCATTATCATAATATCTGAATTGCATGATAAAAATAATTTAAATGTTTTAATCAAATAAAAAACAGATATTATTATTTTTAATGATATATGGGGAGTAGTATTTATGACTGCAGAGTTAAAATGGTTATGAAATAAAAAAGACGCGATGGATTGATGGCTTAAGTTGTTTGTTAAGTTTAAATGAGTCTTTTAATTACATTTTTATTTATATGGTTTCATAAAATGTTTGATGGCATACATTTTAACGAGATGTATTGACGTCAAGTCCATCATTGTGAATTCATTTTTTGGAATAATAAATCACATTATACTATTTTAAAAGTATGAATTTGATTAATTGTCTTTGAATATTGACTACAAATTGTTCATTATGCAATGCGAATACGTAGGTTATTATACATATTCTTAAGTGTGTTGGAAATTTATTTTATTTGGTTATTATCGTTTGTTATATTATTATTATGAGTTATGATAAATTTAATTCACGAAAAATAGAAATTAACAAGTGATCACGACATGTACGTACGCATAGTAATAAGAGAACTCCACACTCTCATTAGTTGTTTCTGACCTCTGCAAATGTACAATGAGCTGTTCACGTTTAGCTTTATTAAAGGCAAGACAAATATTATTAAATAATATAAATATAAATATAAATTTTATACTAGAGTTTGCTACGATGTTTCAATTTTTAAGCGAGTTATGACTTGTAGGCATGTAACATAATGAAATTTAAAAATTTGCATTATACTCAATTAAAAATTATAGGATTTATCGTTAAAAACCCGGGTGGTCATCCATCCGGAAGCAAACGACACCGGAAGCACACATTAGCGACTGCGGCCAACCACCGCGCCTCACAACGCTCCTAAATTTTAAATTGCAATATGAGATATTATATTAAAAATATAATAAAAATCATTCAAATATGATTAGATATATATATAATATACAATAATTAAAAACATATATCATTTGTATTAAATTTTCGTGTTAACGTTTCAGTAATTTATATATATTATATAGGTATGATATATTATATTATATTATAAAGGACGAACTGACAAAAAAAAAAATATTCTTCTTGACAAAAATTGTGAAAACTATATAATTAAGAAATAATTTAAGAAATATACTCACGTCAGGAAATTCCCAAAAATAATACGTTGAAAAAGTTATTATGTTCTAAATTAATTTACTCAAACAAAATTTATATTTTAAAAAATTCTAAAAAATAAACTATTTGACTTAGATAAATGTTTTTACCATCAAAATTGTTCTTATAATCAGTTTTACAAATTGGCTATTTTGAATTTATTTTATGTTCAGAATTAAAAAATAAAAATAATGGTTTTTATATTATAATATACGTGTAGCACAATAGTGACGATAAATTATAAATAAGAAAAAAATTTCAAAATATTGATTAGACCAAAATTTATTTCATCTGTCAGATCTTCCTGTTACATCCTGTAATATATTATTATATAGTATGAAACAATGCTCTACTTTTTAAGCGTATAGCCTTTTATTTGTGCTTCATTGCTCACGAATTCCACTTAGACCCATACATTATATTTAAACTAAATGTATTACATTAAATAAACACATAGAGTATCTCCCATCCTGCTAATAAGTATATTATTATGTAGGCGTGAGTATAAATTACATATCACAAAAACATGATCTTGCCACCCATTAGTGGACATAAATAGTATTGTTCATTGTATAATATGATCATTGTATATCCCATTTTCATTAATAATAATAACATATTATCCACTTAAAAGTTATAAAATTATATACGTATTTTTTATAGTATTACAGTATTGCGTATTTATTTGTTTGTTTAAAATAGGTAAACATGTCCTTAAAATAAATCATTTAGTGAGAAAAAAAATCTTTACTTGAAAAATTCGTTTTGACTTCTTTATACTCAATTAAGCATTTAAGTGGTAAAAAATAGAATGAAAAAGAAGAGAGCAATCAAACCAAAATGATAAAATGTTACTATAGAACTTACTGCCTATGTACAGTAAACAATATAATAAACTATATAATTATTCATGAAGCATGAGGTTTTCGCGTTTCCCTACTGTAAGCCTCAAGTTAATTGCTTTTTAAGGAAAACTTAATCACCAAAATAGCCCAGCATCGTCTTCCGAGTTGCAATTCTTTTTTGATTGGCATATTATGATTCTCGGTCTACGTCCTAATGACAAAAAAAAAATAAACTAAAAAATTACAAACAAAAAGAAACAATTCTTTGAAGTTTTTTTTTCCACATGCAAGTTTTCTATATACATAATAACGTTGGAATTATTATATAGGTACTCGAGGCATAATAACTTTTAATTAATACTACAAATTACAGAGGTTTGGTTGACAAAATTTTCCCATAAGACCCGCACATCAGCCTCAGTTGTATAAACGCTTCTAATAACAAATTGAATGTCCCATAAGTATACATATGTACTTTATGAAGTATAAACTTGTTCATAATATCATATGCGGGCTTAAATTTCAATTTTAATCGATGTGTGTATATGTTGATAATTAATTAAATATGATGAAACAAAATAAGCGTGTATAATATAACCATTATTTAAATGTTTAAACTTGATCATATGAACATTGAACATGCCGTTGTTTTACTAGGAAAATCATTCAGCATGAATCTATAAATTCTCATATATTATAAATTATTACTAAAGTGTTCACAGAAACTTAATTGAATGTTTAAGTGCTCTTGTAAAAAAGAAAACACATATTTGCAAGTGGGTATTTAAAAAAAAACTTTTTGAAACGTGTAAGAATTTTAGCCAAGTGATTTTAGCCTATTTCTGAATGTTTAAAAATAAATACTTATTACTAATTGTATATATTATATAGCGGACAATTAATAATCATTTATAAAAAAAAAAAAACACTAAATTAAAAATAATATATATAATATAGAAAGCATAGGCATAATTGGATTTTACAGCTGATTTGGATTTTTCAAGAAACATACCTACTATTTAAGCGTCTGAACTCTGAGCACCATCAGGGCCTAAAATTAAGGTATTTTTCTACTGCACTGCACCTCATCCACACCAAAATATTTTAAAATAATTGCACATGCTTCATTGCATAATTTATTGTTTTTGCTGTTTATTAATAATAAGTTATAATAAATACAATCTAAGACAATCTTATATAAAAGTCCAGAAGTCCTTGATACCTATAATTTATAAGGCTATACGACTAAACATTTTAAAATTCAAACGAAATAGGTAGCTTGGGTTAATATACATATTATATTATAAGCCGCCCAGAATATGGTGTAGTCGGTATTATTTTTAGTGTTGAGAATTTTAAACGAATACAATATGCTAATTAGTAATTTTCAATAATCAATATAAAAAAGCCGGTTGGCGTTAATCTTATAATAACAAAAAAATAAAAATAAAAAATATTGAATATTAATCTAATAAAAATTTAAAAAGCCGAAAATAAGTACTGCCCACTTTAAAATTTGCAACTCCACATAGCGTGTGCTACTGCACACAATTTTAGGCCCTGAGTACCATAAAGTACCTAGTCGAAATTTTAAAACCAATTTATGTGATATACTGAAAAAGGAAAACTTACTACGAATAATTTCTAATTGTGGGTGGCAATGAAGATATTTTAAGTCTAGTTTCTTGATATTCGCCTATGCTTATGCGCATGCTTGTTGTAGAAAAACAGAGAGAAAATAATTTTCCGCCCTAAAAACGAGTAAAAAAAATCTGGGGTGACAAAATGAAAAACGTGCCACACCGCGGGAACACGTTCGTTTAATAAATAACATTTTCCGGGTCGTTATCATTTATTTTATTTTTTTTTTCGGAGTTGGTAATTTTTTCCAAACGCGATATAACGTGGCAAAAAGTAAAGGTTAGACACGATGTGACCGTAATGACTATACAGCACAGAGATTAACAAGAATTTAAAAGTGAACCGTTGACACATTTATTATTGAAATATTTATATCCACTTTTTGCGTTAATTAGGGAAGCACCTACAGGCTAATGATATTTTCATAATAATAAACGTGTATTTCTAGTTCTACTTTAATTTATAGATTTATATTCCTATTTGATGTTTGGTGTTCGTTAACAAAGCGTTTATACTCATAAATATATAAAATCCGGTGATTAATGGCTATAGTATTATGTTTATGTGTTTTGTTTTGTCATTAATCTATAGTACCTACAGGAATTAAAAATATTTATGACAATATTCTAGTGATTTTATGATTGGTTAATTAATTGTATGATATTAATTATAATATTATATTATCATATGATTTACGAGTAATATTGTCTTTAAAATAATACACTTTATTGTCAGGCAATGTTTCCAATATATAAAAAAAAAAAGGATTAAATATATAAAAGTTTATTTTATTTTTCAAAATATAGTAGTGTGTTCATTTTATCCAAGTTTCTAAATCTATATATATAAAAATGAATGTATGTCAGTGTGTGTGTCTGTGTGTCCATGTTACCATGGCAACCATATCTGTATATAAAAAACAGTAAGCTGATTGACTGCTATCAACGCACAGCTCAAACCATTGGACGGATCTGGCTGAAATTTGGCATACAGATAGCTATTATAATATAGACGTGCGCTAAGAAAGGATTTGCCAAAATTCGCATTTTAAATAGGTGCTGAAACAGGGACATTGAGATTCACGATAGAAATTGGAAATTTTATTTTTATTTATTTATAGTTGTCATTGGTTACAGTCTACATTAGAAATTAGCATTTATTTATTGGTTGCCATTGGTTATTCGGGCAGATCAGGTACAAGCTTGCATCAAATCGAATTATTGAACAATGCCTACCAGGGTGGCAGAGTTGCACTTACCGCAGAAAATTACACCCAAAAGGAGTTCAACAATCATAATTTTTTTAAGAGTTGCGATTTTTTACGAGCAACTAAATTTATTATATTAATCCACAGTATTACATCAAAATAAACTTGGTATAACTTTGATACTTTAGAGTTAAATCATACACTTCCGTACAAACAGCACGGGGTCCGCGATCTACCGCAGGTAGATTGCCTACCTGATAATGTACTGCTGCGATTCAGAATTTTTATTCAGGGCAACGGGAAAGATAAGATAAATTTTGAACACCATACACGTTAATGAATTGAACAAAGTTTGAGTAGGTAGTATTGAGTTGATCCATTTAACGGGCGACGAAGTGCACGGGATCAGCTAGTACCTAATAAAAGTCTTTGTCAACACTATTTTTATGGTATGGTAATCGGAGAAGGATTCAACTAACCTCATTATGTTTATAGTTTATTCAGTGATTCAATATCAATTCATTTTACACATCATCAAACTATAATTAGATACTGTAGCTTAATTCAAATGCTTTTAATCGAATGTAATATTGAATACATTTAACTGAAATTAGATAACTACATCGAAATTATAAATTGATGTTGCACGAATTTAGAAAACCGTATAATACAATTATTTATTGTGATGCATCATTGTGTTTAATATATTATGTTTAATCCAAATAACCAACCAAATATTTTAGTAAATTTATGGACTCAATAATTTAAACTGTGTAAATGTGTAATTTAGTTTAATATTGTAATTTATATTTCACACATTCTTAACTGTGAATTATATATAACCGGTCAGGTGTAGTATAATACTCTAGTACGTTTTCATTATAATATATGAATATGTATTAAGTGAACAATGAGAATTTGAATTGACAATAATAATTAGTCCTTAATATTTCATAGTATCTTATTGATTTATGTTGAAACCATTGAGTAAAAAATCACTTAATGATAATGGAATCTGGTGTTTATAGGCACTCGTTTAGCCTCACTCGTTGAATTATTAAGAAAATAGGTTCTGACAAAAATTTTGATTTAAAATGAAGCTTATTATTTATATGAAATATCCAATCTATATATATTCTATAGTATGAAACTTTTTAAACTTATCAATATCGCCTGTAAAAACGTGAAGAGGAAACAAATGAAAGACATCTTAATCTCTAATAAGTAACTATTATTTATATAAAAAAAAATATACATAAATAAAGTTATAAGACCAAACATTTACACGTCTGCACAACTAATAAAATAACTACCTATTTTATTAGCGAGGCGTGAATGTATTTATTTTATAATAAAGAGTGTGTTTTATGTGTCTGTTATTATCATTTTTATTTTTCCGGCGACACATTCAACCTACTAACAAACCACTTACATTCAATAAATTGACTACGTTGCAACTAAGTGGTGAACCAAAATAAATCCAGAAAAATCTATATATTATGTGCCATTTACGTTAAAAAGAAGCGATCCTCCATCTATTTACTTTCAAGGTACTCAAATCCCATCATCTTCTGATGTCAAATATCTTGAAATTAGGTACTTGTGATAAAAGACTAAAACTTGGGGTATCCACCTTAAACTAAAAAGAAAAACCCTCAACAGCCGATACATCTACTTCATCCAATTTTGAAATCAAAGCTCCCAAACTTAAGATGTATAAATCTCTTTTGTGACACATACAAGCATATGAGATCCAAATTTGGGTCCGTGTTAAGCCATCCTGAATTGGCACTATACAAGCATTCTAGTCGATTACTTTCCGTATGATAACCTCTGGATCTTAGTTTGTATCTAACTCCACACTACAAGTCTGACCTTAAAATCAAATCAGTTGACCAATTATTAGCCACCCAACATTACCGATATTTTTACTCCAAACTACATAATAGAAAATATTGTAGAGATTTACGTCAGGTTCCAGTACTGGTTGGTCTTCCTCCTCATATAATCCACAGTTAAAATATTATATTATCAGTTATTATATTTTCTTATTGTGCTATTCCAACACAGATTGTAAATATACTTTAGTAAAAAATTAAAAAAAAAACATTCGTAGGGACCAATTATTTACTATACACAATTACATTTTTAAAAAAATTACTTTAATTTTAACTTATTTATAACACGAGCCCAAACGCATTGACTTATAGGTACATCAATAGCAGCTATAGTAATATTGAATGAAATAATATAATAATGATTACCAACTATTAATTAATGTATGCGATTCGTCTTTGGAAAAAGTTAATTTAACCTGCCATATTATAAATATAAAAAATATTTAATAAGTAATAACAATAATATAAAAGTAGGTATAACAAAATAAGCATATACATATTATAAACCAACAGGCTTTCTTCGCTTAAAATCGCTTTTCATTGTATACAATGATTTAGCATTAAATTCAAATTTAACACATACCACTACAACATTGACCCAATTCAATGACATGGTATACTCAACACATAGTGAACCGACTTCCGGGTATTCCCGGTATTTGTTATTTGAAACTTCAATTTTAACTATTGTTCAAAATATAATAGAATAATTATAAAACATCTATAAATATGTGTTTTAAATTCGAAGCTTGGACATTAAAATTGGTGGTTTTAAAAATAATGTAAATATAGTGATTTAACAATATTTAAATGTTGTAATACAAAGTTATAGTTTAGAAAATATCGCCATGTTGGATTACCTATAATAGTATACATTATACAGTAATACATTATATTATTACCATCACAAAATATGTAGTTTTTATAAATTAATATGTACTTATATGGTATTGCTGTAATAACTATGCAACGCTTTATCTACAATATAAGACATAGTTGACACGTTTTTTTGTTTGTTTTATTAACATTTGTATTTAATATAGTTAATTTAACAGTTATATATTTTTTAGACAACTATTTATATTACAATGGTAATTATAATAATACTAATTTCAGTATTTCAATAACGAAATTTGGAAAAATTAAATTATTATATATAGTTACGAGAAAAATAAATACTGTACAAAAATATATGAAATGAACCATGCAACAAAATAAACTACAACGTATAATAATTATTTTACTCAGAGATTATTTTTAAAATTCTAATAAAATATAATATAAAGTCTAACCCTACTGATCATTACGTGACTGTCACGATACTACACGCGTGTACGACCCAGGACATTATGTTTTAAACAATACGAGCTTAACGTTGAACCTTAAACACAAATGGTGTGGCATCCATATTTCCCGAAACGTCCTCTTTCCACCAACGTTTTCACACCACCACAGCCGCAAAAAAACCTTATGCACTACTGTCCCAATACCAGAGATCTGAGCCTAGTAAATTTACCCAGTACATTTTAGGGGTAAAATTTAATTTAGAAAGGGTATTTTTTACCGTTGTGACGAATAATTTTAAATCTTTTTACAAGCGTAATAACTACAGTATTTAGGTACCTGCGGTACCCATTGATTTACTATTTTGGTAGTCAGCTGTGAGACATGCAACTAAACACTCTATTTATGCCTGTATTCATAGTCAAGTATGTGTCACATAAGATACATGTTAAACTATGCCTTATGTCACGCATAAAATGACTATACATATGGGCATTAGCTTTTTTACATATTCTAAAAAAGTAAACACAGTATTAAACACTTGAGATTAATAATATCGTTACTTATTGACAAGGCATGTATTTTAGAATATGTTTTATATATTTTGTATATTGAGCATTATTCTACACTTTCATTAGGTACCTACTTAAATATATTTTTCATTTACTTCACTTTAAATCATGGTTATTTTGTTTGTTACTGATTATGTATGTTATAAATTATAACCATTAATTAATATCGATATGAACAATTTCAGGAATAGGTTAGGTAGGTAAAATGACACAAAGAAAAAATGGTATGAAAATGTATCAAGAAAATATATATATTACAAAGAAAATATATACCTTGAACATATTATTATTAGTATTGTTATTCAAGGAGTTCAAAATTACTATATTACGTATACAGTAGGTGTTATTTCAATATTTCCTAAACGTTTTTGCAATTTATTTCAGAAGATTAAATGTGTTAAAGGAAATTTAATTTTGATAAATCATACACAACTCCTGCTTTTTGTTTTCAGATAATATTTTTTAAAGCTGGTGCATTTTGCAATTCGTTTTAATATAATCTCGTAACACAATGTACGAATCGCAGGGCAGATGTGACTTAATGTGGTATTCAGTTCATTCGTCTGTAGAATGATTATCATGCATTTTAGTAATTTATGTACCATAGTAATGATCTCAAAATTGTTGTGTCCAGCTCTTTACGGCTGTGAGCTTAATATGTCTAATACGTTTTGGAAGACTGCAGTCTAATTTAAGGGGTATTTAAATTGATAACTTATTATTAGTAATAGTTCGTTTTTCAATATTATTATGATTGTTTAAAACAAGAAACAAGATAAGAGCGCCATAAAATACAATTTAAACAAATCCAGTAATTGTTTGTTGTACCTCTTAAAAAGAAAAAAATGTTTCACAACATAAAAAATTAAAAAATTACTTTATGAATATACTCTTACTATAGCTATTAAAGTATAGTAAGTTACCGCTAAAATGATAACCATAAAATAACTAGATACCATATTCCTACTTATGGAGGTGCTTATAATTTAAATATATGAAATTACTGTTATAATTATTAATTATAGTCTATGACTCTTACTAAATTAGTATAACATTGATTATTCTGGTACTCTTGTATTATTACCTACACTATAATACTAACATGATTATTTTAATGGTGGGAAAAAATATAGTACACCGTAAGCACAATAAAATAATAATTATATTGATTAAATGAGAATTTTTGACTATCGAATGAATATATTATTATGCAGTGTAAATCTTAAAACCTTTACCAAAGTCGGTAATTTGCCATAAATTGCTGTGCGGTATTTGGACCCTAAAGTTAGATAAAATATCGTTTGAAAACGTATTTTAAATGGTAACAAGCCGGATTTAAGGCAATAAAATCTGAAGAAAAGGAACTAATAAAACAAGAAGAATGGCCGTTATCTACCAGGTATAATAAAGGTCTTTTACAGGGGACAGAGATAAAAACTAGAGAATCGATTCAATCCAACTTAGTAAATTGGGAAAAAAAGTTTCTCGTCTATAATGTATTAAACAGTTATTATAATATATAGGTACTTGAAATTACGATGTTGATCAAATCAAATTAGCTCTGGTTGTTTGTTTTTAACACAATTAATATAGTGCTTTATAAAATTATGATTAGTATTATGACAGGTTATTAAGTACATATCTGTATAATATAATATGCTTGTTTGTTAGGTAATTAAATGTGTGTTGGTATATAAAACTTTTTTATGCATTCAAATGTAATTTAAAAATATTTTAACTTTATAAGATAGATGATAATAACGTTAGCTCAATACTTACGATAAACTTAACAACTATGTATAATAGCAGATCATAAATTATAATTCTATAGTAATATACTCTGGCCTCCAATATTACCTATATATTAAATTATAATTATTACTTTCCTAATCAATATAAAAAGGATTAAACATTAAATGTATTTACAACAATGATCCATCCAAATTAATACTATACAAATTAGTTACCATATAATCAACTAATCCCCATTCTACAAAGTTTTTGCAAACCGTTAAATTACATAATACAATTAATCGATAAAATGTTATTAATAATAATTAATCGTTAAATGAATTTTTTTGAACATAAAAATGGAGTGGTCATATTAAAATAACAAGTTCATTGTATAAAATTATTCTAACCTCCTTTTGATATATATATGACTATGTACATTTGTATAGTATTAGTGCTCCTTAAACCTTGATAGCATTAAACGACATAGGTAGGTAACCGATATTGTATTGTATGAAATAAATTAATAATATGGGTCGAGTTTTTCATTTTAAAAATTTAGTATGAACATAATACACAGATAAAAAGTTTTATTTCCAAGGATACCCCTTCTAGAAAACTGGATTAAAACCCAATTAAAAAATATCCATATGAAATTCAAATCATTCCAAGACTGGTACTACAAACTACGACCCATTGCTGTAATTTATATTTTAATCAGAAAGTTTACTATTATGGAGTTATGTTAAGATATATTTTAAACAAAACCGTCAGCTAAAGTTAATGTTAAATGTTTACATCAATTCTATTATAACTGAATTTAGCGTACCACAAGAGGCAATTATATAAATCATACAAGCGGTTACCAAATCAGGATGCGACAGATAATAAAATCCCTTGTCTTGCAGATGATTCGATTATTTTATTCTAGTTGAGAAACAGGACAGATTAAAAAGAATCATTGATTTAATTATAATATTTTCAAGTTATACAGCCCATACGATTTTATTTGCAAATTAAATGGAATTGATATTAGCAATGGAAAAAAAAATGTTTCTATTGGAAATTGTTTTAAACTATAATATATTTTAAAAAAATAATACGTTTTCTTGAATTCATAATTTATTTTAAATGTAGAGAAAGTAATATTAAATTAAATGAAAATAATAAAAATTGACTGTATGAAAATATGTATTCAAGAATTTTATTATGGCAGTGAATGGAAATTTGGGACGGATGTGAAAAATTCACCAAAGAAGAACATAATATTATAATTTAATAAAATAATTGAAAATGAAAAACTGTGATATACCAATTAATAACAATAATATCGATAATAATCAAATCAGTTTGTATATCTACAGAGTTATACAATTATTATAATACCATAATATTGTATAAAGCTGACAATCGTTTATTCTATAAGTATGTAATAACATTGAGTGTATTCTATACAATACATATGTAATCAATAATAATAATAATAATAATAATAATAGAAGATTAAACAAGGGGGTTTGAATGCTTGTTCGCGCAGAGGTTAAATTACTTATAAATTATAATATACAGAACAATTAATAATAATAGGTAATAATGATAAGAGAAAAAGGTAAAAAATATCTCTACGGTGGAAACCGGCCAGACACACAGCACATTAAATTACCTAATGGTTTCACAAAAACCCCGTATTAGTTGACTGTCCCACCTCAGAGTCGAATGGGGGCGTCTACTCCACGTTGGTGGACTTTGTCATGAGTCATGACGTATAATTTTCAGGCTTGTTCACAAATTTGGATGCCAATTCCAACGGACTGATGTGTTGTTCCGTGAACATGGTACTGTACCGTTTGGGGTGGTGAAAAAAGAAGGTAACATGAGAGATATTGTTAATTTGTCTATTATATAATATGCGCTGGTGTTGTGGCAATGACGTTAACGTCCATTGTAATAATCAGATAATAGTAAAAAATAATAATGTTCAGGATAATTAATATAAACATTATATTTATTATATATAAATGGGTGAACCATTTTTGTTATGAATGTCAGAATTTCATCGATTCAATTAAATATAATTTTACAGTACAATATTGTCAATACAAATTGCATACAAATATGTAATAATATATGTACTGCTACCATAGTAGTACAATAAGCCAATGTATCATAATATGTAGGTAATTGACATTTTAACACATTTAATAGAAACCCGATGGATCGATAGGCAATATTACATACTCGAGTTATGTATTAACTATATTAATCAAAGACACAAATTAACAAATCAATAAAAACATACTCCTCCACCCATAATACAGTCATGAAAACAAAGTAATTAGTAGCATAATTTATACTATTTTAGACCATCAATCTGCATCATTATCCATTGACCAATTAAAATATTATATTCCTTCTCCTACCATATATCTAATATTAAAAGGTACATTTGATACAATAAGGAGACTTAGCAATTAGCATGCACTATTAATTTTCAGTTTTCCTCACTATCCACCAAACTAATAATTAGTTCTCCCACACTATCGAATATCGATAGCGCTTTCCAAATACACGAAAGGTTACAAAAGCCTTTAACGCACGGTCAACGAGCGCAGATTTTACAAATGATTACTCAGTACCCAACTTGTTCAAATATGACATTTTGATTACCTACTTATTCGATCGCAGTGTAAAAACAGATTGTATAAGCCATGTAAAACATGTAATCGTTGAACTTTGAACAGGTTCCTCGACACTATAAACGGAAAATTAAATTAATGTAATATTCATTCATGTACCGTAAAAATAAGCTACCATGTACAAATTCATTTTTTGAAAGAGTATAACGAGCATCGTTAACATGAAACCCCAAAAAGTTTGGTCCTTACATTCCCATATAACATCAAAGTACAGATCATCGTTTACAAAGATGTAAGTAAATAATATTATACTATAATTTAAGTACTAGACTAGATAATGCCTAACCTGTTTAAAAAACCAAATAATAAACCTCCCTATTAATACCGCTTACTCTCACCACCCGTGCCTTCACCATTTTTTTATAATCTATTAAAAATGTATGTTTTAAAATAAACATAAACTTCAAGGGAGTCGCTGCTAGTTTTTCCAATTTTCCCGCGATTCTCTAACATTTTAAAATTGTATTTTATATTATAGTTGCCGCCTTAAATATAATATTTTCTTCTAATAAATTCACCGATATCTATTTGGGGGGGGGGGGATTGTGTATCAACAAAAATAACATCGTAATAAAATCTATCACGCGTCGTTGGTACCTATGTCGAATTTTGATTCTATAAACACAATATTGAAAATCAGGCTTTGACCCGACCTGCAAAATGTTCTCTTCTTTTAAATAAAAAAATTTAAAGAAATCCTACGATTCTACGTGAGGGTTTTTCCTATAAGACATGTTTTTGTAGTAAAAACGGGCCGGCTCCGACGCCCTTAATAGCATAAAAAATATACAATACAATACATTTTTAACACAGAAAGAATAGCAAATACATATAAATTACATAAATGATATGAAAAACAATAGACTGACATTAACTACTAGAGTTAAAATTATTAAGACGTGTATCCATTGCATTTTGGTTTAATCAATATAATAATTTATCGCTATCGTATCCATATAGAACAGCATTTTAAATGGTTTATAAGATGTTTTAAATAAATATATTTAAAGAACGTAGATATTATTATATTAAGTTATATCTATTTGATAACACATTCCTATAATATTTTGTAGAAAGTATATTCCATTAAATAATTAAAGAATATTTTGGAAATATTGATTTCAGAAAAAAACAAAAACTAGGTTGTGACTACTTTATGGTAAAAAGTTGAAGTGTGATATTTTATATGTTACCAACACATACGCAAAGTATATTATTATAGTTTAAAAAGTTAGGTGTAAGCTGAAGCTTTATTACAGGAAACAAAACGTTACAATGCATAATAATAATTTCTAAATGCTATTCTGGGTTAGAAGGTTAAGATAGAACTTACGTAATTTAATTTTTGACTACCACTATTTATTTGCATAAAAGCTCACATATTTTATACTCGATATGGTTATTATAACAATATGGTTCTCTAAATTAAATACTGTATAAACTACTCATTAACTGTAACAACTTGTCTAAATGAACCAAGACCGTAGGGTTATTGGAGATCTTTTTCACAACACATACACCTATGAATTTTTCTTTTGGTTTTCAAATATTACTCACTCACTGGCACCTACATTTTCTGCGTTATCTTTATGGCCAAATAGGTGACCTTCCACCGGAAAAGTGACCGGGAGTATTACTGTATGTGTCCACTATCACCGCCACTTTGCAAAAGCGCTGGTCTTTTGTATGCGCCTTCCATGTCCGGGTTCATTATGCTCCCGGAACCAATTAAACAGAACCGGAATTCAATTTGACATCTGGGGCTCTGGTTTAAGTGGCCGAAGCGCATATAGTGAAAACTCCCAAGAGCTTCCAAGTTTCTCAACGCGTATCTCTGTCTCTCTCTCTCTCACCCACACACATACACATACTCATACATAACACACGTACAACTCTGTAAGTCCAAATTCCGTAAGTGTTTGGCCGTGGCGACGATTGGGATATGGGGACAACCGAAAACGAAATTCACACAAGTTATCGTTCCCTTGATAGCGCATGCAGCCGACGATAGAAAATTGAAACCGATACCAATACCGTATATAATGGATACTCGTGTGGAGGGGTATAAGCATGGTGAGGTGGAAAGACACACCATATGGGGTAGGTGGGTGTATGTGAATGCGGATTATGGTTTGATGGAGCGGACGGTGGTGGGGTCAAAGAGGGTATTCGGGCCCGGTAAATTGCCGATTTGCCCTTCCACCGTTGCCACTTGTCCGGCGGCGTTGTACTATCGTGTCCCTGCTCCTTGTCTCCCACGTCCTGTTCCATCATGCTGCGTAATAAATGTTGAGAAAATCGAATCGGTTGTAAAACCGTCACATATAAATTAGAACCCGTGAGTCCGACTACGGTAAATGTCTTTGGCCCGGTCTGGACAAAACGCTTGTACGAGAGTGTGGGTGCGTGTGTTTACTTGTGAACTTAACCGTAGTAAGATCGAAATATTATTGCGTGCTTTTGTCGGTTAAAACATGTTAACAGTTCGCCAGGATATCAGAGAGTGTAAATCGAAATATCGGTACGTCTCGAACATTATTATACTCGGAATGCATTATATTATGTGTGTGTTCGTATACTAAAATGTGTTAAAACAGTTTTATTTTTATGATGCAATAATATTATAGTTGCACGTTAGTAATAATTTTTTTTTTTATATGAAATTTAATACGATGATGCAGTACGAATAACAACGTGCGAAGTGTAGATTTTTTGTTCAATTGCTGTATAAAATAATTATACTTTGGTTGAAATCTCATTTATGCCTTATATATTATAAGTCTGTTATATTATCACTTACTACTTAAGTACTTTTGACATCTAGGTAGAAAGTAAAACTCGTGTTGGTACAATACAATGTTATTATAGTTTGGTGCAGTCCAATTGAGATATCTGGAACAATATAAAATACCACTCTTGTATTGTAGTGTGATTGTATAAGTCTAATATTTGATGTGCGTTTTATCATAGTATAAACTATGCCAAGGCCTTACCAAATCAAACAAACTATTATTTAAACAAGTAATTGCAAATTAACTAAGTATATAGGAAATGATATTATTATTTAAAAAATAAAAATACAATTTTATGTTGTTCATAAATAAATTTAAGTATTTCTATTTAAATATACTGCATATGATTGCAGTTTCTAATTCAAATTTATTTCTGATATATGATATATCATATATTCAGATGTTTTTTATTATAATAAATTCGTAACACTCATCTTTAGAGAAAAATTGTTTCGATGTTAAGCATATTGATTAATAAATACAATATTCTTTGCTTATTTTGAATAACACTTTTTAATAATAAATTGACCCACAGTTTGTTTTTAAATCAATTGTATAATATATCACACTTCGAAAAAAATCTACATGACTTATATTTTGTTAATAGTTTAAATACTTATATATTAAAGAGAAATTCCGAAGGGTACTATTTTGGACAATCCATGTAAAATGTTGAATCTTGTACGTATTCACTTTTATTCCATTATCTAATTTAGAACACGTGTATAAATTATTATAAAAAAAACTAGATTAAAATTAAATAATTAACCGAATATAATAAATAGAAACTTACTTTTAAATCAATTTTCGAGACACAGAAAATCCATACCATTTTAATACTTTGTTGGAACTTGAACTGTAAAAATTTCAGAATTTAATTAATTAACTGTTTGAACATACCAAATATTTTTACAAAGTTGTCGACCAATTTAATATACCGTTTATACTATTGGTATAGTGATGAGTACAATCGTCAGAAAATGGTTTAACCACTATGATAACCACTATAATACAAACGGAGTTGAATATTAAAATATATATATATAGATAAGGTCATTTACAGTTGCGTTGAATTATAGATTCAAAACATTGACTAAATGTTCATACTTAATACAATATTGTAGTATATATTATTTCAACGTATATATAAAAGACCGTTGTTTATTGTGTTGAGTTTAGTGTTTAAATATTTGGACTACTGGTGTACACAACGCCCCAGTGTTAATATGGAATGACGTTATGTGTCCGAGTCTTGCGTAAAAGGTACTTTTTGAAAGTAAGAGTAAAAAGAAAACTTGTTTTTCCGAGATAACTCTGCAGACGTGGAAGGTGTTTGTGTGCCATAAACGACCGGAAGAAATGACGGGAGTGGGTAGTTTGTTAGATGCGTTAGCAGCACACAGGGCCCACTGCCACACCTTTGCCACAGCAGTTTCTTTGAAAGCTATTTAAGAGCTGAAGTATAGAGACGATGACATTCTCACGTGAACGCATTTGTGTCGTCTAAAAATGGAAGCTCGATGTCTAGTAGTGGTCCATCGAAACACCGTATTACCGACACACCGTCCGGATAATACAAAACTCGTTTTGCTTGCGTCAGCATTTCTCATCGGGACATTTTATAGGACTTCGATGTTGGCACGAGAATTTTATAACCTTTTTGGCCTCTTTACGCACCGAACAAAAAAAAAAAAAAAAACAAAAAGCTAATGGAAATACACTGAGAATAATGATAAATTATTTTTTTCGCATTTGGTTGGTTGAAATTATTATAAAATTATAACACGTTTTCGTTTTATCGTATTCGATATGTTGTTTTACGATATTATATTGAGCACAATGTCATGATATATATTATATTTCTACTGAAATTAAAATTAATACATTTATATTTTCAATAATTAGTGTAATATAATTTTGTTCTACACCATAATTCTTCGACAATAATTATCACATTTATGAAATGTACTATAATTCGATACAAATTACGAATTGCTCGAAATTTGTTAACCTATGTCAAAGCTAACAAATCTGATAATTTATATAATACGATGGACAAAAATATACATAACTATATTTATGACAATACTTAGTATATTATATTATTATACCATATTATGTAATGACATATTATTATGTTATCGCAATCAGAACATATTTTTATAAAACCATTATAATGAAGCAATACGCAATCACATTTTTATAGAATCCTTTTAACCACCATGCAAACAGTTAAATAGTCCAATTAATTGCGTTTAGGTCTTTAACCAATTAAACAGTTAATACAGCGTAGGTATTACATTACATTCAAATTATTTTTGGATAATAATCAGTGGTTTTGAAAATATAAAATTCTGTGAAACCTCAAAGTGTCTGATATTTATAGTTATGGATTTATAATACTTATTAAGGATTCGAAGGTGTATTAATATTTCATTTTGAAAAATCGTAAAATATATAAAGTAATAACTTCACTTTAAACGCAAAATAAATTATTCTAGTTGATGCTAAATATTTTTTATACCTCAAAAATCAATTAATTAAAAGTATTTTCTAAAAGACCGCAGTACTATTACTATTATTTTTAATATTAAATTTATATATTGTATTTTTTTATTGATATTGCATATTATAATTTATTTGCTCTAAGTATAACCTAAATAAGAACCTGAATCATCTCGTTGAAATATGGTATATCATTGAACCGATATTATTTCTGGACTAACGTTTACATTCTGTAAATCAAAAAACAATACTGCATGATGAAAATAATTGGAAGATGGTATTGACTTCAGTTATACAAAAACGGTGTTATTGATAGATTTAAATGATCCAAGGGACCAAAATATTATTCATAAACAACAATAGGGGACATCCAAAAGTTTTTCTCTCAATTTTTGTCACTCTTGTTTTTATACTGTATATTTTTAAAAAAATATTTTGCTTTTGTTTCTTTAAAAGGATGGACTGTCACAGAATTGTTTTTCTGTTATTCTTTGCCAACTGCGATATTTTTGTCTACTTTCCAAAACTAGTCCTTTCCACTATGCATTTTTCAATAAGTTTATATTTTTATACATTGAAACTTTCTTAAAATCTCTTATGATTAATGTGTTAGTTTAAATTATATATTTATTACTTGTGTACACTA